>JAYESA010000751.1:0-104012 GCA_036927795.1 Iris macrosiphon
TGAAAATATGCTAAATATATATATATATAATACATGTATACATATATACCAATTTTATATAAAAACATAATTTAATATGTATATGCACGTATACATCTACACACACATATACGTATATATATTAATTACTTACATACATACATGCATTACATATCTACAATATTTAAGTATACAATACATTTATACTCTAATACAAAATATATACTATACACTATGTAATTTAAATATTAATAAAATATATTCATTTTCATGTATTTAAAATATTAATTTGATACATATTTTTATATGAGAATACAGTACAATATTCAATTTATATATAGCCTTTAAATAAATATATACAATGAAATTAAATACATATACTAATTTCCACATTAATTAATTATATAATTACTTTACATTAATTATATATTCAATTTAAATTAAATGCATATACTAAATTTCACATTAATTAAAATATATAACAAATATATATATATACATTAGATATATATATATATATATATTTACATATATACATATATACACTATACTATACATTAATAATAAAATAAATAATATACGTATACCTATTTTAAATACATACAATATATATTAAACATATATAATACTAAGCACGTACATGTATACATTAATTTAGAATTACAGTTACATATAAAATTTACATGTTAATATATATATATATAAAGATATATATATATAAAGATATATATATATATATATATAAAGATATATATATATATATATATATAAAAAGAGAGAGAGAAGAGGATTACTGTGGCTTGCCGGAGTTGCTGGCCGGCCGCCGGAGTTCAGGGGGCCGCCGGGTTGCTGCCAGGGTACAGCGAGAGGAAGGAGGAGATGGAAGAGGGGGTTGCCGGATGGGAGTGCCGGCGCCGGAGGTCGGGTCTGGAGGAGCAGCCGCTGTCTGCAGCGGGCTCGGCCGGGTTCAGTCCGCCGGAGCAGTCGCTGGATCCTGCAGGCGGGGAGACGGGCCGCCGGACGCAACGGCCAGGCCGGAGGAGGGAAGCCGGGCACAGAGGACCGGTACAGCGCCGCCGAGGAATGGCTCGGCCGGAGCGTGCAGGCTCGGTTGCGGGGGGGGCTCGGCCGCCCGGACGCACACAGCAGCGCCGCCGGTGAACAGTGCCGGGGGGAAATGCACAGTAACTCCAAGTTTCCCCCCCTTTCCTAATATTTGAATCCAAATGAAGATTTTAAGAAGAAGGAGAAAGAAAGAAGGAGAAGAAGAAAGGAAAGAGAAAAAGAAGGAAAGAAGAAAAGAAGGAGGAGTTTTCCAACGTTGGAAGAGAGGGGGCTTGGGGAATATTTTGGAGGCTTGTGAGGGTGGGGTTTTCTAGGTAGCATAGGGATTAGGGTTTGAGGGTGACATGATATTAAATAGGAGAGAGGGTGTTATGATGGAGGGTGAGGATGCACTCAATTAATTGAGTGGTCCAGATTGAACATGAGAAAATTATTCATGGGGATGAGGGTGAGATTAATTAATTAAAATATTGGATTCCCTCATTGATTAAATAATTAGGTGTTGGCACCTACAATTAAATAATTGCAACTTAGCCCCTTAAATTCGGGAAATTGCACAAACACAAAAATGACGAAAATTGGGCGGGCGATTTGGGGTCCGATATTTTGTAGGGTCAGGGGCACTGTAAGATGGGTATGGGCTGAATTTGCAGGGCACTGGAATTAAATTGGGATTTTAAAATCAGATAAAATGGTATCCTCAATTTAAATAGAAATAAATGCAAGTTGTGTTCAACAATTAATTAGGAATACTTGGGGTCAAAATCAGATCAAGTCATCAATACCAATATTGAAGAAGACTCAGAACAGAATATTACCCTAATTTGGGTCGCACGAAAAATAGGTCAAGATGGCCTCCAATTTTCGATTGGAACGCACAACGATACAAAAAGAGGAAATAAAAATAACGTCCGCGACGATTTTTGTGCGGCCAGAAACAATGTACAGGAAGCATAATTATGAGTTGCGAAAATAGCAGAATTGAAGGCGGACATGTCTAGGGCAAGATGGTAAAATTTGTTGGAAGACAAAAGTCTCGATAGTGCTCCAAATATCGAAGCAAAGGCAATGCGCAAAATATTAAATAAAATACAGTAATTAATTACAATCTCCAATTATTAAATTCTAAATAAAATAATAAAATCCAGAATTCTATAATTCGGACAGGGGTTCGTCTACTGGCTTTTAGGTCTAGTCTGCTAGCTAAAATAAAATAATAACACTGCATATAATTATATATTTAATTACACATCACACATAATAATTATTTAAATCAATAAACTATTATGCAATTAATTAATTATAAATAACATAATGTTAAATATTGTAAAAATTCAAAAATACCCCTGTTTTCAGAATGTGGTAGTGACAAGTCTACCCACCTTAAAAGAATTTCGTCCTCGAAATTTAAAATCCTCATATTAGCATTTAATCATACACATTATTATTTCCCTCAATTTAAGTTTATCATCCATGAAATCTTTTAATACTCCACAATGTCCTTTCGCAAATTTCAAAATTCTAAAATTGTTGTATACCTGAAAATCTTCAAGTAAAATCAAAGTCCATCAAAATTTCCTTGAAAGTTTTTTTTTTTTTTTTTTTAGCTACTAATTCGATACTCAGAATTTAATATCCACTCCTCAAAACTCAACAACATGATATTTAAGGATTCTCCAAATTGTTACATTCAAATATAAAGTTCTAAAATTCATAACTTTTAATTAAATATATGCATTGATAAATCTCCCAAAATTTCCAAATTAATAACCAACTTAAACATGTCATAATCTTTCCTGGAATTAATAAACCACCAATTATGCCATGTTAATTTCTTAACCATTTATTTAAATCAATAATTATCCTCAAATTTTAAATCCTCGATTGTTTTATTTATGTATTTACTACCATCAAAATTAAATTCCTTAAATCGTATGATCATGAACTACTCTATATTGTTATTTCCCAATAAATTCTTTCAAAAATTCTATAATCATTATATCCCTAAAAATCTTCAAAAATAATCAAATCACATTCTTATCACAATATCCTCCAAATTTTAAGTTAATAACGAAATGCAAGAATTTAATATTCAATCCTCTAATTGAAATTCAATCAGTGCATATTTTAAAAATTGAATCTCGTCCCAAATTTGAATTTAACACTAATCCATTTGTGTTCTTTATCCCTCGATTTTTTTTTGTTTTTTTTTTTCATAATATGCAACGATGTAATACTTATGGAACCTTCAATACAATATTCAAAATATAAGTTCTCAACTTGCAGTCCAACAAATATCGATGGCCTTCTTAAATTCCTCAAATTCAATGATAAATTCAATCATTTCATAATTTTCTAAAAATTAATGATTTAACAAAACTTCAATTACGCCATATCAAATTCCCAACTCTTTAATTTAATATTTTTCCTCAAAAATTTTGGCACCTTGTCTCTCTTTGTCAAGTTATAACCTCTTCGTTAATCTTTATTACAGTTAAATCCTCAACAATCAAGTCTAAGAGAATTCTACCTACACCCATACAACATGCAACCTAAGGAATTATGTATGATCATGGTATCTTTTGCCAGGGTATTACAGTCTCTGTAACAGAGGTACTACTAACTACATTATAACAAGAAATCATGCATACAATTATTGTACCAAGGAATCAATCAATTAATCAAGTAGATAGGAACAGAATGAAGGAAAGAACAGAATTTGCTAACACATTACCTGCAGTATCGGTCTCCTCGACCGTCATCGCAAATGCCCGCCCTGCTGGGGTGGTTCCCTTTGCGGGTGCTGAGCAACATGCGGTTCCACAGGTAGCCTAACTGGATCTCTATAATTTGGAGTCGCGCGCTGGTTGAAAGAATAAGGAACTCGAAGACAATCCTTTATTCGATGTCCCGCAGCGCCACAGTGCAAACAAAGTCCCAGCCTCGTTCTGCAGCTCTTCCGAAGGTGACCTGGCTTCTTACAGAAATAACAAGTTCGTTGATCCTGCTGTACAGGAACTGGTGCCGGGTACTGCTGTTGATACTGAAATGCCCTCGGCTGCCACTGGCCAGGATATTGCTGGGCAACTCTCTCAACTGTCTGTAGTGCCATCTGGTGAGCGTTCTCCATGCTCTCTCTCATCAGCTCGGTTTGTGCCTGGTGCGCTTCTGCTTGCATCCTCTGAGCCTCAGCTTGAACTCGCTGAGCATCTGCCGCCATTCTCTGGGCCTCTACCATGCCTTGGATCAAGGTGAACATCTGTGCCCCGTCAATGGGCAAACCTCCGGGAATCAGAGTCGGTGGAGGAGGAAGGTTGTCCGTCACAACTGCGGCAATCTTCTGAACAGGTGGAGAAGGAAGATCACCTACGTGCATCGGAGATGTAGGAGGAATTACTGCTGTCTGTCCCTCAGGTGGAGAGGTGGCAGACCCCTCTAAAGCTGATGTTCCCGCTCTCGTAGATAGTGTCTTCGGCAACATCCTGAAGACAGATCCCAAGGAATCAATTTAGGCAAAATGCGATATCATCAAGGAAGGACAGTACAGTTCTAAGGAACAACATTCAAGATAAAAGATTTGAATAATCCTAGTTGATTGCACAGATCAAAGGTGCATCCATGGTTTGATACCACTATCCCTTAGGGATCACAGTTCTATCACAACACACTCACTGCTAGCTTCCTTATCTACTGCAACAGTTGATGCTAGTTATTCTTATCACTCAAGTGCATATAAATTGCAACACTCTATACTAAGTACTGCTCTCTCTAATACATCCCTTGATGATCACCCAAGTCAGTTTGCAGTGAATTCTCAATCATACTCAAGCCAACCGATCCTTACACATACATCTTATCTACTTATATTATAATATATCTCTCTCTATAAAATCCTATCCTCAAAATAAAATTCCTCAAAATAACTCTCAAATAAACTTTTAAAGTAAAATGTATACACTTTCCTCAAGGTTAATTATTTAAATACTGAATGAAAACTTAATCACCTTAAGGATCCTTACAGACTTGTCTAGGTTCATCAAATTGAATCTGAATTCCTCGAAAATAAAATTTTAATAACCCTATTTCAACTCCTCAAATTTTAAAATTTTGCAATTTATTGAAATCTTCAAAATAAATTTTAATAACAATCTCAATCTTCTCAGAATCCTAAAATTTGAAATTCATTTTCAATCTTAAATTAAAATTTTAAATCCACCTTCTGTAGTCCAATAGCTCTAATGTAAATCTTTTCACTGTCCTCATTGACGGGCATCATCAAATAGTACCATAAATCAGTCTATAAATTCATCTTAATATGAAATCAACCCTACAATGAAACCCAAAATCCTAACTTAAATACCTAATTAACAACAATCCAACCAAGTGAAACCAAAATCCTAATTTAATAACAAATCAACAACAATCAAATTCAATATCAATAAGTGAGAATGGACAGAACAAGGGAATGATTGTAAATTGGAAGTTTTTAACAAGATTCTCAGGGGTCATCCCAGGAATCCCTCAAGGAATTGTGATTGAGTATTTGCTCTCGTCCTAGTATCCTATGTCCTAGATTCAATCGCAGGCACGCAGTAGTATAACAAGGATGTCACACTACCACGACATCGCACAACTCGCGAAGTCTGACCTGCATGGGCCACCACTAAAAACGTGTCACGACCCGCACCCGGTTTAGGGGCACGAATGCGTGGGTACGTCCAGCCTACGCCGCAGCATCGGCGGTAGAACGCTGTCTAGGTATTGATACTATCTAACTAATGTCACGCAAATATCCAATCTCCATTAGGAGGCACGGATGACACAAATAGATGAACATATACTCAAATCACAGGATTACAGCACGATAAGATTTCGAAACAGAAATTAAAATTAAACACAACACAAGTCCACAAGAATTAACTTAACTTAACAATATCCAAGAATCATCAAAATACCGGAGACAAATCCGGTACCAAATAGTCTACCTAAGAACTAACAATGAATAATAATTCCGACTAGACCTTCCAGAATCAACTACTACCAAGTCTGCAGCTACTCACCATAAGTGTCGGACAGCGGTCATCTAAGGCATAGTCTGGAAAAATATTTCCAGTCAGGAAGGAGCAAAGCACAATCTCAAATAACAGTTCCATTAATTGATAATGTCTATAATACAATAAAACATGTCATGCTAGCTACTGAGAAGACAGTGGAATAGATGTAATGACAGTTTAAGAGAGACAGGCAATAGGCAATGAAACACAGTCAGTGCATGTATAAAAATGAAAGAATAAGGAACAGTATCATATACGGGTGATGTAGTATATGAAAATATAGAGAACTGTAACTATTCTAAGTGTTTGAAATAGTAGTTTCGAAATGTGATCGGCTTGGGAACATGTACGGTTGCTATAAGGCCTGGCTAATCATGGGTGAAGAGCATGATTAACACTTACAGTTTTTATACTACAAATAAGAGGTTATGATCACATTTCTTACTAACTACTTCCCCGCCCCAACTAGTACTGTGGATCCAACCATGACACGTCACGATACACGAGCAAGTAAAGTCTATCATGTACGGTTTCTAAATATACATGTCGTGTACAATGTCAATACGATAATTAAGGTAACATCTCATGACTGCAGATCCAAGCTATACTAGTCCGTGTAGCACAGTGTCAAAGATTCAGTTGTAACATTTCAAGATCATTGAACTTATAGCAATTATCAAGAATTGGAAATTATCAGAGAATGTACTTGCCTTTGGTCCTTAGCTGGTAATTATGGATGTCCTGTTCCAGAGTATCCCCTGGTAAACCAACAGTCCTATAACACATCACAATATGACATTTGTATCAGAAGCTATCCTAACACACAATAGAAATACACTGGCCTCAGGCCATGCCAGGCAGGGCACTAGTCAACTAAGGTCATCTAGTAGGACTACGTATTTAAATAACATCTTATTAATTAATTACATATAATATCCCTCAATACAATTATAGATATATGTATAAATATATATACTTTAAAATAAGGATCCTTGTATGTATATATAAACATAAAAATTTGTACTTACAATATTTTATACATGCACCCAATTTAGATGTATTTACAACATATACACATATATATATATATCAAAATAATTATACACCTAAAATATATGCATTTATACTAGTTAAATTTAATACCACACTTATATACATTAATTAAATATATACATATACATATCTATTAGATTATGGATACATTAACATACACATATTTATACCAAAAGTATTAATTTGAATTCATACTTTTCCAAAATACATACATCTATATGTTTGTACATATGCCAAAATAGTACGTATTTTATGTGCAATTAGAGAAATGATACTATATTTATACAATTAATATTAATAAATATATAGATATTCATATATTAAAATACATACGTTACCAATCAATTTTATATTGAAAATATGCTAAATATATATATATATAATACATGTATACATATATACCAATTTTATATAAAAACATAATTTAATATGTATATGCACGTATACATCTACACACACATATACGTATATATATTAATTACTTACATACATACATGCATTACATATCTACAATATTTAAGTATACAATACATTTATACTCTAATACAAAATATATACTATACACTATGTAATTTAAATATTAATAAAATAAATGCTATTCATTTTCATGTATTTAAAATATTAATTTGATACATATTTTTATATGAGAATACAGTACAATATTCAATTTATATATAGCCTTTAAATAAATATATACAATGAAATTAAATACATATACTAATTTCCACATTAATTAATTATATAATTACTTTACATTAATTATATATTCAATTTAAATTAAATGCATATACTAAATTTCACATTAATTAAAATATATAACAAATATATATATATACATTAGATATATATATATATATATATATTTACATATATACATATATACACTATACTATACATTAATAATAAAATAAATAATATACGTATACCTATTTTAAATACATACAATATATATTAAACATATATAATACTAAGCACGTACATGTATACATTAATTTAGAATTACAGTTACATATAAAATTTACATGTTAATATATATATATATAAAGATATATATATATAAAGATATATATATATATATATATATATAAAGATATATATATATATATATATAAAAAGAGAGAGAGAAGAGGATTACTGTGGCTTGCCGGAGTTGCTGGCCGGCCGCCGGAGTTCAGGGGGCCGCCGGGTTGCTGCCAGGGTACAGCGAGAGGAAGGAGGAGATGGAAGAGGGGGTTGCCGGAGGGAGTGCCGGCGCCGGAGGTCGGGTCTGGAGGAGCAGCCGCTGTCTGCAGCGGGCTCGGCCGGGTTCAGTCCGCCGGAGCAGTCGCTGGATCCTGCAGGCGGGGAGACGGGCCGCCGGACGCACGGCCAGGCCGGAGGAGGGAAGCCGGGCACAGAGGACCGGTACAGCGCCGCCGAGGAATGGCTCGGCCGGAGCGTGCAGGCTCGGTTGCGGGGGGGGGGCTCGGCCGCCCGGACGCACACAGCAGCGCCGCCGGTGAACAGTGCCGGGGGGAAATGCACAGTAACTCCAAGTTTCCCCCCCTTTCCTAATATTTGAATCCAAATAAAGATTTTAAGAAGAAGGAGAAAGAAAGAAGGAGAAGAAGAAAGGAAAGAGAAAAAGAAGGGAAGAAGAAAAGAAGGAGGAGTTTTCCAACGTTGGAAGAGAGGGGGCTTGGGGAATATTTTGGAGGCTTGTGAGGGTGGGGTTTTCTAGGTAGCATAGGGATTAGGGTTTGAGGGTGACATGATATTAAATAGGAGAGAGGGTGTTATGATGGAGGGTGAGGATGCACTCAATTAATTGAGTGGTCCAGATTGAACATGAGAAAATTATTCATGGGGATGAGGGTGAGATTAATTAATTAAAATATTGGATTCCCTCATTGATTAAATAATTAGGTGTTGGCACCTACAATTAAATAATTGCAACTTAGCCCCTTAAATTCGGGAAATTGCACAAACACAAAAATGACGAAAATTGGGCGGGCGATTTGGGGTCCGATATTTTGTAGGGTCAGGGGCACTGTAAGATGGGTATGGGCTGAATTTGCAGGGCACTGGAATTAAATTGGGATTTTAAAATCAGATAAAATGGTATCCTCAATTTAAATAGAAATAAATGCAAGTTGTGTTCAACAATTAATTAGGAATACTTGGGGTCAAAATCAGATCAAGTCATCAATACCAATATTGAAGAAGACTCAGAACAGAATATTACCCTAATTTGGGTCGCACGAAAAATAGGTCAAGATGGCCTCCAATTTTCGATTGGAACGCACAACGATACAAAAAGAGGAAATAAAAATAACGTCCGCGACGATTTTTGTGCGGCCAGAAACAATGTACAGGAAGCATAATTATGAGTTGCGAAAATAGCAGAATTGAAGGCGGACATGTCTAGGGCAAGATGGTAAAATTTGTTGGAAGACAAAAGTCTCGATAGTGCTCCAAATATCGAAGCAAAGGCAATGCGCAAAATATTAAATAAAATACAGTAATTAATTACAATCTCCAATTATTAAATTCTAAATAAAATAATAAAATCCAGAATTCTATAATTCGGACAGGGGTTCGTCTACTGGCTTCTAGGTCTAGTCTGCTAGCTAAAATAAAATAATAACACTGCATATAATTATATATTTAATTACACATCACACATAATAATTATTTAAATCAATAAACTATTATGCAATTAATTAATTATAAATAACATAATGTTAAATATTGTAAAAATTCAAAAATACCCCTGTTTTCAGAATGTGGTAGTGACACTAATGGAGGTCACCCATCCTACGGGAGGTTACCCATCCTAAGGGAGGTCACCTATCCTATGGGAGGTCACCCATCCTAGGGAGGTTACCCATCCAAATGGAGGTCACCAATCCTATAGGTGGTCACCCATCCTAGGGAGGTTACCCATCCAAATGGAGGTCACCAATCCTATAGGTGGTCACCCATCCTAGGGAGGTTACCCATCCTACGGGAGGTCACCCATCCAAGGGAGGTTACCCATCCTATGGGAGGTCACATATCCTACGAGAGGTTACCCATCCTATGAAGGTCACCCATCCTATAGGTGGTCACCCAACCTAGGGAGGTTACCCATCCTACGGGAGGTCACCCATCCAAATAGAGGTCACATATCCTACGAGAGGTTACCCATCCTATGAAGGTCACCCATCCAACCGGAGGTTACCCATCCTAAGGGAGGTTACCCATCCTACGGGAGGTTACCCATCCAAGGGAAGACATCCATCCTATGAAGGTCACCCATCCTAATGGAGGTTACCCATCCTAGGGAAGACATCCATCCTACGGGAGGTCACCCATCCAAGGGAGGACACCCATCCTACGGGAGATCACCCATCCTATGGGAGGTCACCCATCCTAGGGAGGTTACCCATCCTTAGGTAAGTCACCCATCCTAAGGGAGGTCACCCATCCTATGGGAGGTCACCCATCCAAATGGAGGTCACATATCCTACGAGAGGTTACCCATCCTATGAAGGTCACCCATCCTAATGGAGGTTACCCATCCTAAGAGAGGTTACCCATCCATCCGGAGGTCACCCATCCTACGGGAGGTTACCCATCCTTAGGGAGGTCACCCATCCAAGGGAGGTCACCCATCCTAAGAGAGGTCACCCATCCAAGGGAGGTCACATATCCTACGAGAGGTTACCCATCCTATGAAGGTCACCCATCCTAATGAAGGTCACCCATCCTAAGGGAGGTCACCCATCCTATAGGAGGTTACCCATCCTAATTGAGGTCACCCATCCTATGGGAGGTCACCCATCCTAGGGAGGTTACCCATCCTACGGGAGGTTACCCATCCTAGGAAGGTTACCCATCCTACGGGAGGTCATCCTATCCTAATGGAGGTCACCCAACTAAATGGAGGTCACCCATCCTACGGGAGGTCACCCATCCTAGGGAGGTTACCCATCCCAATGGAGGTCCTCCATCCTAAGGGAGGTTACCCATCCTAGGAAAGGTCACCTATCCTTAGTGAGGTCACTCATCCTAAGGGAGATACCCATACTTAGGTAGGTCACCCATCCTAGGGAGGTTACCCATCCAAATGAAGGTCCTCCATCCTAAGGGAGGTCACCCATCCTAGGGAGGTCACCCATCCAACCGGAGGTTACCCATCCTAAGGGAGGTTACCCATCCTACGAGAGGTCACCTATCCTTAGTGAGGTCACCCATCCAAAGGGAGGTTACCCATACTTAGGGAGGTCACCCATTCTAGGGAGGTTACCCATCCTACGGGAGGTCCTCCATCCTTAGGGAGGTCACCCATCCTAAGGGAGGTTGCCCATCCTAAGGGAATTTACCCATCATATGGGAGGTTACCCATCCTAAGAGAGGTTACCCATCCTAAGCGAGGTCACCCAACCTTAGGAGGTCACCCATCCTATGGGAGGTTACCCATCCTACGGGTGGTTGCGCATCCAAATGGAGGTCACCAATCCTATAGGTGGTCACCCATCCTATAGGGAGGTTACCCATCCAAATGGAGGTCACCAATCCTATAGGTGGTCACCCATCCTAGGAAGGTTACCCATCCTACGGGAGGTCACCCAACCAAATGGAGGTCACCCATCCTTAGGGAGGTCACCCATCATAGGAAGGTTATCCATCCTACTGGAGGTCCTCCATCCTAAGGGAGGTCACCCATCCTATGGGAGGTCACCCATCCAAATGGAGGTCACATATCCGACGAGAGGTTACCCATCCTATGAAGGTCACCCATCCTAATGGAGGTTACCCATCCTAGGAAAGACATCCATCCTACGGGAGGTCACCCATCCTAGGGAGGTTACCCATCCAAATGGAGGTTAATGATCCTATAGGTGGTCACCCATCCTAGGAAGGTCACCTATCCTACGGGAGGTCATCTTAAGAGAGGTCACCCATCCTATGGGAGGTCACCCATCCTAGGGAGGTTACCCATCTTACTGGAGGTTGCCCATCCAAATGGAGGTCACCAATCCTATAGGTGGTCATCCATCCTATAGGGAGGTTACCCATCCAAATGGAGGTCACCAATCCTATAGGTGGTCACCTATCCTAGGAAGGTTACCCATCCTACGGGAGGTCACCCAACCAAATGGAGGTCATCCATCCTTAGGGAGGTCACTTACCCAACCAAATGGAGGTTAATGACCCTACGAGAGGTTACCCATCCTACGGGAGGTCACATATCCTACGAGAGGTTACCCATCCTATGAAGGTCACCCATCCTAATGGAGGTCACCCATCCTAGGGAAGACATCCATCCTAAGGGAGGTCACCAATCCTACGGGAGGTCACCCATCCTAATGGAGGTCACCCATCCTAAGAGAGGTCACCCATCCAGAGGTCACCCATCCTAGGGAGGTTACCCATCCAAATGGAGGTCACCAATCCTATAGGTGGTCACCCATCCTAGGGAGGTTACCCATCCTACCGGAGGTCCTCCATCCTAAGGGAGGTCACCCATCCTAGGGAGGTTACCCATCCAACGGGAGGTCCTCCATCCTAAGGGAGGTCACCCATCCTAGGGAGGTTACCCATCCAAATGGAGGTTAATGATCCTATAGGTGGTCACCCATCCTAGGAAGGTCACCTATCCTACGGGAGGTCATCCTACGATAGGTTACCAATCCTATGGGATATCACCCATCCTAGGATGGTTAACCTCCATCCTACGGGAGGTCACCTTTCCTAAGGGAGGTCACCCATCCTAGGGAGGTTACCCATCCTAATGGAGGTCACCCATCCTAATGGAGGTCACCCATCCTAGGGAGGTTACCCATCCAAATGGAGGTTAATGATCCTACGAGAGGTTAATGATCCTACGAGAGGTCACCCAACCAAATGGAGGTCACCCATCCTATGGGAGGTCACCCATTCTAGGGAGGTTACCCATCCAAGGGAGGACATCCATCCTACGGGAGGTCACCCATCCTAAGGGAGGTCACCCATTCTAGGGAGGTTACCCATCCAAGGGAGGACACCCATCCTACGGGAGGTCACCTATCCTAAGGGAGGTCACCCATCCTAGGGAGGTTACCCATCCAAATGGAGGTCACCCATCCTACGGGAGGTCACCCAACCAAATGGAGGTCACCCATCCTACGGGAGGTCACCCATCCTTAGGGAGGTTACCCATCCTACGGGAGGTCACCCATCCTATAGGAGGTCACCCATCCTGAGGGAGGTCACCCATCATAGGAAGGTTATCCATCCTACGGGAGCTCACCCATCCTACGGGAGGTTATCCATCCTAATGGAGGTCACCCATCCTACGGGAGGTTACCCATCCTAAGGGAGGTCACCTATCCTACCGGAGGTTACCCATCCAAATGGAGGTCACCAATCCTATAGGTGGTTATCCATCCTAATGGAGGTCACCCATCCTAATGGAGGTCACCCATCCTATGGGAGGTCACCCATCCAAATGGAGGTCACATATCCTACGAGAGGTTACCCATCCTATGAAGGTCACCCATCCTAATGGAGGTTACCCATCCTAGGGAAGACATCCATCCTACGGGAGGTCACCCATCCTAAGAGAGGTTACCCATCCTAAGGGAATTTACCCATCATACGGGAGGTTACCCATCCTAAGAGAGGTTACCTATCCTTAGTGAGGTTACCCATCCTAAGTGAGGTTAGCCATCCTAAGAGAGGTTACCTATCCTTAGTGAGGTTACCCATCCTTAGGGAGGTCACCCATCCTAAGGGAGGTTGCCCATCCTAAGGGAATTTACCCATCATACGGGAGGTTACCCATCCTAAGAGAGGTTACCTATCCTTAGTGAGGTTACCCATCCTAAGTGAGGTTAGCCATCCTAAGAGAGGTTACCTATCCTTAGTGAGGTTACCCATCCTTAGGGAGGTCACCCATCCTAAGAGAGGTTGTCCATCCTAAGGGAATTTACCCATCATACGGGAGGTTACCCATCCTACGGGAGGTCACCCAACCAAATGGAGGTCACCCATCCTACAGGAGGTCACCCATCCTTAGGGAGGTTACCCATCCTACGGGAGGTCACCCATCCTATAGGAGGTCACCCATCCTTAGGGAGGTCACCCATCATAGGAAGGTTATCCATCCTACGGGAGGTCACCCATCCTACGGGAGGTTATCCATCCTAATGGAGGTCACCCATCCTACGGGAGGTTACCCATCCTAAGGGAGGTCACCTATCCTACCGGAGGTTACCCATCCAAATGGAGGTCACCAATCCTATAGGTGGTTATCCATCCTAATGGAGGTCACCCATACTACGGGAGGTCACCCATCCTAAGTGAGGTTAGCCATCCTAAGAGAGGTCACCCATCCAGAGGTTATCCATACTACGGAAGGGGCACCCAACCAAATGGAGGTCACATATCCTACGAGAGGTTACCCATCCTATAAAGGTCACCCATCCTAATGGAGGTTAAAATAATCCTAGGAAGGGTGACCACCTATAGGATCATTAACCTCCATTTGGATGGGTAACCTCCCTAGGATGGGTGACCTCCCTTAAGATGGAGGACCTCCCGTAGGATGGGTAACCTCCCTAGGATGGGTGACCACCTATAGGATTGGTGACCTCCATTTGGATGGGTAACCTCCCTAGGATGGGTGACCTCCCTTAGGATGGGTAACCTCCATTTAGATGGGGAAACTCCCTTAGGATATGTGACCTCCATTTGGATGGGTAACCTCCCGTAGGATGGGTGACCTCCATTAGGATGGGTAACCTCTCGTAGGATCATTAACCTCCATTTGGATGGGTGACCTCTCGTAGGATCATTAACCTCCATTTGGATGGGTAACCTCCCTAGGATGGGTGACCTCCCTTAGGATGGAGGACCTCCCGTAGGATGGGTAACCTCCCTAGAATGGGTGATCTCCCATAGGATGGGTCTCCTCCCTAGGATGGGTAACCTCCCTTAGGATGGGTGACCTTCATAGGATGGTCAACCTCTCATAGGATGGGTCACCTATCCTATGGAGATTACCCATCCTAAGAGAGGTTACCCATCCTTAGGGAGGTCACCCATCCAAAGTGAGGTTAGCCATCCTAAGAGAGGTCACCCATCCAGAGGTTACCTATCCTACGGGAGGTCACCCAACCAAATGGAGGTCACCCATCCTACGGGAGGTCACCCATCCAAATGGAGGTCACATATCCTACGAGAGGTTACCCATCCTATGAAGGTCACCAATCCTAATGGAGGTTACCCATCCTAGGGAAGACATTCATCCAAAGGGAGGTCACCAATCCTAGTGAGGTTACCTATCCTACGGGAGGTCACCCATCCTACGGGAGGTTATCCATCCTAATAGAGGTCACCCATCCTACGGGATATCACCCATCCTATGGGATATCACCCATCCTGCGGGAGGTCCTCCATCCTAAGGGAGGTCACCCATCCTAGGGAGGTTACCCATCCAAATGGAGGTTAATGATCCTACGAGAGGTTACCCATCCTACGGGAGGTCACCCATCCAAGGGAGGACACTCCATTTGGTTGGGTGACCTCCCGTAGGATGGGTAACCTTCCTAGGATGGTTTACCACCTATAGGATTGGTGACCTCCTTTGGGATGGGTAACCTCCCTAGGATGGGTGACCTCCCTTAGGATGGGTGACCTCCCGTAGGATGGGTGTCCTCCCTTGGATGGGTAATCTCTCTAGAATGGGTGACCTCCCGTAGGATGGGTAACCTCTCGTAGGATCATTAACCTCCATTTGGATGGTGACCTTCATAGGATGGTCAACCTCTCATAGGATGGGTCACCTATCCTATGGAGATTACCCATCCTAAGAGAGGTTACCCATCCTATGGGAGGTTACCCATCCTAAGTGAGGTTAGCCATCCTAAGAGAGGTCCCCCATCCAGAGGTTATCCATACTACGGGAGGTCACCCAACCAAATGGAGGTCACCCATCCTACGGGAGGTCACCCATCCAAATGGAGGTCACATATCCTAAGGGAGTTTACCCATCCTATGGGAGGTCACCCATCCGGAGGTCACCCATCCTACGGGAGGTTACCCATCCTTAGGGAGGTCACCCATCCTAAGTGAGGTTAGCCATCCTAAGAGAGGTCACCCATCCAGAGGTTACCTATCCTACGGGAGGTCACCCAACCAAATGGAGGTCACCCATCCTACGGGAGGTCACCCACCCAAATGGAGGTCACATATCCTACGAGAGGTTACCCATCCTATGAAGGTCACCCATCCTAATAGAGGTTACCCATCTTAGGGAAGACATCCATCCTACGGGAGGTCACCCATCCTAGGGAGGTTACCCATCCTACGGGAGGTCACCCATCCAAATGGAGGTTACCCATCCTAGGGAGGTTAACCATCCTACGGAGGTCACCCATCCAAAGGAAGGTTACCCATCCTACGAGAGGTCACCCATCCCAAGGGAGGTTATCCATCCTACGGGAGGTCATCCAACCAAATGGAGGTCACCCATCCTATGGGAGGTCACCCATCCAAATGGAGGTCACATATCCTACGAGAGGTTACCCATCCTATGAAGGTCACCCATCCTTAGGGAGGTTGCCCATCCTAAGGGAGGTTACCCATCCTAGGGAAGACATCCATCCTATGGGAGGTCACCCATCCTAGGGAGGTTACCCATCCTACGGGAGGTCACCCAACCAAATGGAGGTCACCCATCCTATGGGAGGTCACCCATCCAAATGGAGGTCACCCATCCTACGGGAGGTTACCCATCCTAAGGGAGGTCACATATCCTACCGGAGGTTACCCATCCTAATGGAGGTCACCCATCCTACGGGAGGTTACCCATCCTAAGGGAGGTCACCCAACCAAATGGAGGTCACCCATCCAACCGGAGGTTACCCGTCCTAAGGGAGGTTATCCATCCTACGAGAGATCACCTATCCTTAGTGAGGTCACCCATCCTAAGGGAGGTTACCCATACTTAGGTAGGTCACCCATCCTAGGGAGGTTACCCATCCAAATGGAGGTTACCCATCCTAAGGGAGGTCACCCATCCTACGGGAGGTCATCCATGCAAATGGAGGTCACCAATCTTATAGGTGGTCACCCATCCTAGGGAGGTTACCCATCCTACGGGAGGTTACCCATCCGAGGAAGGTTACCCATGCTATGGGAGGTCACCAATCCAAATAGAGGTCACCCATCCTATGGGAGGTTACCTATCCAAATGGAGGTTACCCATCCTTAGTGAGGTCACCCATCCTTGGGAGGTTACCCATCCAAATGGAGGTTAATGATCCTATAGGTGGTCACCCATCCTAGGAAGGTTACCCATCCTACGGGAGATTACCCAACCAAATAGAGGTCATCCATCCTATGGGAGGTCACCCATCCAAATGGGGGTCACCCATCATAAGGGAGGTTACCCATACTTAGGTAGGTCACCCATCCTAGGGAGGTTACCCATCCAAATGGAGGATACCCATCCTAAGGGAGGTCACCCATCCTACGGGAGGTCACCCATCCAAATAGAGATCACCAATCCTTTAGGTGGTCACCCATCCTAGGGAGGTTACCCATCCTACGGGAGGTTACCCATCTTAGGAAGGTTACCAATCCTACGGGAGGCCACCCATCCAAATGGAGGTCACCCATCCTATGGGAGGTTACCCATCCAAATGGAGGTTACCCATCCAAATGGAGGTTACCCATCCAAATGGAGGTTACCCATCCTTAGTGAGGTCACCCATCCTAGGGAGGTTACCCATCCAAATGGAGGTTAATGATCCTATAGGTGGTCACCCATCCTAGGAAAGTTACCCATCCTACGGGAGGTCACCCAACCAAATGGAGGTCACCCATCCTATGGGAGGTCACATATCCTACTAGAGGTTACCCATCCTATGAAGGTCACCCATCCTAATTGAGGTCACCCATCCTACGGGAGGTTACCCATCCTAAGGGAGGTCACCTATCCTACCGGAGGTTACCCATCCTAAGGGAGGTCACCCATCCTATGGGAGATTACCCATCCTACGGGAGGAGACCCATCCTATGGGAGGTCACCCATTCTAGGGAGGTTACCCATCCTACGGGAGGTCCTCCATCCTAAGGGAGGTCACCCATCCTAGGGAGGTTACCCATCCTAAGGGAGGTCATCCATTCTAGGGAGGTTATCCATCCAAATGGAGGTTACCCATCCTAAGGGAGGTTACCCATCCTAGGGAGGTTGCCCATCCAAATGGAGGTCACCAATCCTATAGGTGGTCATCCATCCTAGGGAGGTTACCCATCCTACGGGAGGTTACCCATCCTAGGGAGGGTTACCCATCCTAAGGGAGGTCACCTATCCTACCGGAGGTTACCCATCCTAAGGGAGGTCACCCATCCTATGGGAGATTACCCATCCTACGGGAGGAGACCCATCCTATGGGAGGTCACCCATTCTAGGGAGGTTACCCATCCTACGGGAGGTCCTCCATCCTAAGGGAGGTCACCCATCCTAGGGAGGTTACCCATACTAAGGGAGGTCACCCATTCTAGGGAGGTTACCCATCCTACCGGAGGTTACCCATCCTAATGGAGGTCACCCATCCTATCATTGGAAATGCCCTTGTCCTCTTATTTCCTTTCAGTCTCCTTCTGGAGAGCAATGGCTCAGTGGCTTCTCTAAACCAATCCTACGGGAGGTTATCCATCCTAATGGAGGTCACCCATCCTATGGGAGGTTACCCATCCTTAGGGAGGTCACCCATCCTAAGTGAGGTTACCCATCCTAGGAAGGTTACCCATCCTACGGGAGGTCATCCTACGAGAGGTCACCCATCCTAAGGGATATCACCCATCCTAGGATGGGTAACCTCCATTAGGATGGGTGACCTTCATAGGATGGGTAACCTCTCATAGGATATGTGACCTCCATTTGGATGGGTGACCTCCCATAGGATGGGTGACCTCCATTTGGTTGGGTGACCTCCATTAGGATAGGTGACCTCTCGTAGGATAGGTAACCTCCCTTAGGATGGGTAACCTCAGGTTGGATTGGTGACCTCCATTAGGATGGGTAACCTCCGGTAGGATAGATGACCTCCCTTAGGATGGGTAACCTCCCGTAGAATGGGTGACCTCCATTTGGTTGGGTGACCTCTGGATGGGTGACCTCTCTTAGGTTGGCTAACCTAACTTAGGATGGGTGACCTCCCGTAGGATTGGTGACCTCCATTAGGATGGGTAACCTCCCTTAGGATGGGTGACCTCCCTTAGGATGGGTAACCTCCAGTAGGTTAGGTGACCTCCCTTAGGATGGGTAACCTCCCAAAGGATGGGTGACCTCCATTAGGATGGATAACCTCCCGTAGGATGGGTGACCTCCCGTAGGATGGATAACCTTCCTATGATGGGTGACCTCCCTAAGGATGGGTGACCACCTATAGGATTGGTGACCTTCATTTGGATGGGTAACCTCCCTAGGATGGGTGACCTCTGGTTGGGTGACCTCCCTTAGGATAGGTGACCTCCCGTAGGATGGAGGTTACCCATCCTAGGATGGGTGATATCCCATAGGATGGGTGACCTCTCGTAGGATGACCTCCCGTAGGATAGGTGACCTTCCTAGGATGGGTGACCATCCTTGACCTCTCTTAGGATGGCTAACCTCACTTAGGATGGGTGACCTCCCTAAGGATGGGTAACCTCCCGTAGGATGGGTGACCTCCGGATGGGTGACCTCCCGTAGGATGGGTAAACTCCCTTAGGATATGTGACCTCCATTTGGATGGGTGACCTCCCATAGGATGGGTGACCTCCTAAGGATGGGTGACCTCACTTAGGATGGGTAACCTCTCTTAGGATGGGTAACCTCCCGTATGATGGGTAAATTCCCTTAGGATGGGCAACCTCGCGTAGGATGGGTAACCTTCCTAGGATGGAGGACAGCCCGTAGGATGGGTGACCTCCATTAGGATGGATAACCACCTATAGGATAGGTAACCTCTCTTAGGATGGCTAACCTCACTTAGGATGGGTAACCTCACTAAGGATAGGTAACCTCTCTTAGGATGGGTAACCTCCCGTTAGGATGGGTGACCTTCATAGGATGGGTAACCTCCCTAGGATGGGTGACCTCCCTTAGGATGGAGGACCTCCCGTAGGATGGGTGATATCCCAAAGGATGGGTGATATCCCATAGGATGGGTGACCTCTCGTAGGATGGGTGACCTCCCTTAGGATGGAGGACCTCCCGTAGGATGGGTAACCTCCCTAGAATGGGTGACCTCCCGTAGGATGGGTGACCTCCATTAGGATAGATAACATCCTACGGGAGGTCACCCATCCAAGGGAGGACACCCATCCTACGGGAGGTCACCCATCCTATGGGAGGTTACCCATCCTACGGGAGGTCACCCATCCTACGGGAGGTCACCCAACCAAATGGAGGTCACCATCCTACGGGAGGTCACCCATTCTAGGGAGGTTACCCATCCTACGGGAGGTCCTCCATCCTAAGGGAGGTCACCCATCCTACGAGAGGTCACCCATCCTATGGGATATCACCCAACCTATGGGATATCACCCATCCTACGGGAGGTCCTCCATCCTAAGGGTGGTCACCCATCCTAGGGAGGTTACCCATCCAAATGGAGGTTAATGATCCTACGAGAGGTTACCCATCCTACGGGAGGTCACCTATCCAAGGGAGGACACCCATCCTACGGGAGGTCACCCATCCTATGGGAGGTCACCCATCCGGAAGGAGGTCACCCATCCTACGGGAGGTCACCCAACCAAATGGAGGTCACCTATCCTACGGGAGGTCACCCATTCTAGGGAGGTTACCCATCCTACGGGAGGTCCTCCATCCTAAGGGAGGTCACCCATCCTACGAGAGGTCACCCATCTTATGGGATATCACCCATCCTATGGGATATCACCCATCCTACGGGAGGTCCTCCATCCTAAGGGAGGTCACCCATCCTAGGGAGGTTACCCATCCAAATTGAGGTTAATGATCCTACGAGAGGTTACCCATCCTACGGGAGGTCACCCATCCAAGGGAGGACACCCATCCTATGGGAGGTCACCCATCCTATGGGAGGTCACCCATCCTAGGGAGGTTACCCATCCAAATGGAGGTTACCCATCCTAAGGGAGGTCACCCATCCTAGGGAGGTTACCCATCCAAATGGAGGTCACCAATCCTATAGGTGGTCACCCATCCTAAGAGTGGTCACCCATCCTACGGGAGGTCACCCATCCTAAGGGAGGTTACCCATACTTAGGTAGGTCACCCATCCTATAGGAGGTCACCCATCCTAGGGAGGATACCCATCGAAATGGAGGTTAATGATCCTACGAGAGGTTACCCATCCTACGGGAGGTCACCCATCCAAGGGAGGACACCCATCCTACGGGAGGTCACCCATCCTATGGGAGGTCACCCATCCTAGGGAGGTCACCCATACTACGGGAGGTCACCAATCACTAAGGATAGGTGACCTGTCGTAGGATGGGTAACCTCACTTAGGATGGGTAACCTCCGGTTGGATGGGTGACCTCCATTAGGATGGGTAACCTCCGGTAGGATAGGTGACCTTCCTTAGGATGGGTAACCTCCCGTAGGATGGGTGACCTCCATTAGGATAGATAACCACCCGTAGGATGGGTGACCTCCATTAGGATGGGTGACCTCCATTATGATGGGTGACCTCCCTTGGATGGGTAACCTCTCTTAGGATGGGTGACCTCCCTTGGATGGGTGACCTCCCTAAGGATGGGTAACCTCCCATAGGATTGGTGACCTCCGGATAGGTGACCTCCCGTAGAATGGGTAAACTCCCTTAGGATACGTGACCTCCATTTGGATGGGTGACCTCCCGTAGGATGGGTGACCTCCATTTGGTTGGGTGACCTCCCGTAGTATGGATAACCTCTGGATGGGTGACCTCTCTTAGGATGGCTAACCTCACTTAGGATGGGTGACCTCCCATAGGATGGGTAACCTCTCTTAGGATGGGTAATCTCCATAGGATAGGTGACCCATCCTATGAGAGGTTGACCATCCTATGAAGGTCACCCATCCTAAGGGAGGTTACCCATCCTAGGGAGGAGACCCATCCTATGGGAGGTCACCCATTCTAGGGAGGTTACCCATCCTACGGGAGGTCCTCCATCCTAAGGGAGGTCACCCATCCTAGGGAGGTTACCCATCCAAATGGAGGTTAATGATCCTACGAGAGGTTACCCATCCTACGGGAGGTCACCCATCCAAGGGAGGACACCCATCCTACGGGAGGTCACCCATCCTATGGGAGGTCACCCATCCTAGGGAGGTTACCCATCCTATGGGAGGTCACCCATCCTAGGGAGGTTACCCATCCAAATGGAGGTCACCAATCCTATAGGTGGTCACCCATACTAGGAAGGTTACCCATCCTACGGGAGGTCACCCAACCAAATGGAGGTCACCCATCCTACGGGAGGTCACCAATCCTATAGGTGGCCACCCATCCAAATGGAGGTCACATATCCTACGAGAGGTTACCCATCCTATGAAGGTCACCTATCCTTATGAAGGTCACCCATCCTAATGGAGGTCACCCATCCTAAGGGAGGTCACCCATCATAGAAAGGTTATCCATCCTACGGGAGGTCCTCTATCCTAAGGGAGGTCACCCATCCTAGGGAGGTTACCCATCCAAATGGAGGTTAATGATCCTACGAGAGGTTACCCATCCTACGGGAGGTCACCCATCCAAGGGAGGACACCCATCCTATGGGAGGTCACCCATCCTATGGGAGGTCACCCATCCTAGGGAGGTTATCCATCCAAATGGAGGTTACCCATCCTAAGGGAGGTCACCCATCCTAGGGAGGTTACCCATCCAAATGGAGGTCACCAATCCTATAGGTGGTCACCCATCCTAGGAAGGTTAGGGAGGTCACCCATCATAGGAAGGTTATCCATCCTACGGGAGGTCACCTATCCTAAGGGAGGTCACCCATCCTAAGGGAGGTTACCCATCCTAATGGAGGTCACCCATCCTAATGGAGGTCACCCATCCTACGGGAGGTTATCCATCCTAATGGAGGTCACCCATCCTACGGGAGGTTACCCATCCTAAGGGAGGTCACCTATCCTATGGGAGGTCACCCATCCTTAGGGAGGTCACATATCCTACGAGAGGTTACCCATCCTATGAAGGTCACCCATCCTAATGGAGGTTACCCATCCTAGGGAAGACATCCATCCTACGGGAGGTCACCCATCCTTGGGAGGTTACCCATCCTACGGGAGGTCACCCATCCAAATGGAGGTTACCCATCCTAGGGAGGTTAACCATCCTATGGAGGTCACCCATCCAAAGGAAGGTTACCCATCCTACGAGAGGTCACCCATCCCAAGGGAGGTTACCCCCTATAGGAGGTTACCCATCCTAAGGGTGGTCACCCATCCTACGGGAGGTCACCAATCCTAGGGAGGTTACCTATCCTACGGGAGGTCACCCATCCTACGGGAGGTTATTCATCCTAATGGAGGTCACCCATCCTACGGGAGGTTACCCATCAAAATAGAGGTTACATATCCTAAGGGAGTTTACCCATCCTACGAGAGGTCACCCAACCAAATGGAGGTCACCCATCCTATGGGAGGTCACCAATCCTTAGGGAGGTCACATATCCTACGAGAGGTTACCCATCCTATGAAGGTCATCCATCCTAATGGAGGTTACCCATCCTAGGGAAGACATCCATCCTACGGGAGGTCACCCATCCTAGGGAGGTTATCCATCCTACGGGAGGTCACCCATCCAAATAGGGGTTACCCATCCTAGGGAGGTTAACCATCCTACGGAGGTCACCCATCCAAAGGAAGGTTACCCATCCTACGAGAGGTCACCCATCCCAAGGGAGGTTACCCCCTATAGGAGGTTACCCATCCTAAGGGTGGTCACCCATCCTACGGGAGGTCACCAATCCTAGGGAGGTGACCTATCCTACGGGAGGTCACCCATCCTACGGGAGGTTATCCATCCTAATGGAGGTCACCCATCCTACGGGAGGTTACTCATCCTAAGGGAGGTCACCTATCCTACCAGAGGTTACCCATCCTAATGGAGGTCACCCATCCAATCGGAGGTTACCCTTCCTAAGGGAGGTTACCCATCCTACGAGAGGTCACCTATCCTTAGTGATGGCAACCTCCCTTAGGATGGGTGACCTTCATAGGATGGGTAACCTCTCGTAGGATATGTGACCTCCATTTGGATGGGTGACCTCCCATAGGATGGGTGACCTCCATTTGGTTGGGTGACCTCCCGTAGGATGGGTAACCTCCCTAGGATGGGTGACCTCCCGTAGGATGGATGTCTTCCCTAGGATGGGTAACCTCCATTAGGATGGGTGACCTTCATAGGATGGGTAATCTCTCGTAGGATATGTGACCTCCATTTGGATGGGTGACCTCCCATAGGATGGGTGACCTCGCTTAGGATGGGTAACCTCTCTTAGGATGGGTAACCTCCCGTATGATGGGTAAATTCCCTTAGGATGGGCAAACTCCCTTAGGATGGGTGACCTCCCTAAGGATGGAGGACCTCCCGTAGGATGGGTAACCTCCCTAGAATGGGTGACCTCCCATAGGATGGGTCTCCTCCCTAGGATAGGTAACCTCCCTTTGGATGGGTGACCTTCATAGGATGGTCAACCTCTCATAGGATGGGTCACCTATCCTATGGAGATTACCCATCCTAAGAGAGGTTACCCATCCTATGGGAGGTCACCCATCCTAAGTGAGGTTAGCCATCCTAAGAGAGGTCACCCATCCAGAGGTTATCCATACTACGGGAGGTAACCTTCACCCATCCAACCAGAGGTTACCCATCCGACGGGAGGTTACCCATCCTATGAAGGTCACCCATCCTAATGGAGGTTACCCATCCTAGGGAAGACATCTATCCTACGGGAGGTCACCCATCCTAGGGAGGTTACCCATCCTACGGGAGGTCACCCATCCAAATGGAGGTCACCTATCCTAGGGAGGTTACCCATCCAAATGGAGGTCACCAATCCTATAGGTGGTCACCCATCCTAGGAAGGTTATCCATCCTACGGGAGGTCACCCAACCAAATGGAGGTCACCCATCCTATGGGAGGTCACCCATCCAAATGGAGGTCACATATCCTAAGGTCACCCATCCTAAGTGAGGTTAGCCATCCTAAGGGAGGTCACCTATCTAGAGGTTATCCATACTACGGGAGGTCACCCAACCAAATGGAGGTCACCCATCCTACGGGAGGTCACGCATCCAAATAGAGGTCACATATCCTAAGGGAGTTTACCCATCCTACGGGAGGTCACCCATTCGGAGGTCACCCATCCTACGGGAGTTTGCCCATCCTATGGGAGGTCACCCATCCTAGGGAGGTTACCCATCCTAAGTGAGGTTAGCCATCCTAAGAGAGGTTACCTATCCTTAGTGAGGTTACCCATCCTTAGGGAGGTCACCCATCCTAAGGGAGGTTGCCCATCCTAAGGGAATTTACCCATCATACGGGAGGTTATCCATCCTAAGAGAGGTCACCCATCCAGAGGTTACCTATCCTACGGGAGGTCACCCAACCAAATGGAGGTCACCCATCCTACGGGAGGTCACCCATACTTAGGTAGGTCACCTATCCTAGGGAGGTTACCCATCCAAATGGAGGTTATCCATCCTAAGGGAGGTCACCCATCCTAGGGAGGTTACCCATCCAAATGGAGGTCACCAATCCTATAGGTGGTCACCCATCCTATGGGATATCACCCATCCTATGGGATATCACCCATCCTACGGGAGGTCCTCCATCCTAAGGGAGGTCCTCCACCCTAAGGGAGGTCACCCATCCAAGGGAGGACACCCATCCTACGGGAGGTCACCCATCCTACGGGAGGTCACCTATCCAAATGGAGGTCACATATCCTACGAGAGGTTACCCATCCTATGAAGGTCACCCATCCTAATTGAGGTTACCCATCCTAGGGAAGACATCCATCCTACGGGAGGTTACCCATCCTAATGGAGGTCACCCATCCTAATGGAGGTCACCCATCCTACGGGAGGTCACCCATGCAAATGCAGGTCACATATCCTAAGGGAGTTTACCCATCCTACGGGACGTCACCCATCCGGACGGGTAACCTCCCTAGGATGGGTGACCACCTATAGGATTGGTGACCTCCATTTGGATGGGTAACCTCCCTAGGATGGGTGACCTCCCTTAGGATGGGTAACCTCCATTTGGATGGGTAACCTCCCTAGGATGGGTGACCTCCCATAGAATGGGTGACCTCCCGTAGGATGGGTGTCCTCCCTTCCTAAGGATGGGTGACCTCCCGTAGGATGGGTGACCTCCATTTGGTTGGGTGACTTCCCGTAGGATAGGTAACCTCTGGATGGGTGACCTCTCTTAGGATGGCTAACCTCACTTAGGATGGGTGACCTCCATTTGGATGGTTAACCTCCTATAGGATGGGTGACCACCTATAGGATTGGTGACCTCCATTTGGATGGGCAACCTCCCGTAGGATGGATAACCTCCCATAGGATGGGTGACCTCCTAAGGATGAGTTACCTCGCTTAGGATGGGTAACCTCTCTTAGGATGGGTAACCTCCCGTATGATGGGTAAATTCCCTTAGGATGGGTGACCTCACTTAGGATGGGTGACCTCCCTAAGGATGGGTAACCTCCCGTAGGATAGGTAACCTCTGGATGGGTGACCTCTCTTAGGATCATTAACCTCCCTTAGGATGGGTGTCCTCCCTTGGATGGGTAACCTCCCTAGAATGGGTGACCTCCCGTAGGATGGGAAACCTCTCGTAGGATCATTAACCTCCATTGGGTAAACTCCCTTAGGATATGTGACCTCCATTTGGTTGGGTGACCTCCCGTAGTATGGATAACCTCTGGATGGGTGAACTCTCTTAGGATGGCTAACCTCACTTAGGATGGGTGACCTCCCTAAGGATGGGTAACCTCCCGTAGGATGGGTAACCTCCGGATGGGTGACCTCCCGTAGGATGGGTAAACTCCCTTAGGATATGTGACCTCCATTTGGATGGGTGACCTCCCGTAGGATGGGTGACCTCCATTTGGTTGGGTGACCTCCCGTAGTATGGATAACCTCTGGATGGGTGACCTCTCTTAGGATGGCTAACCTCACTTAGGATGGGTGACCTTAGGATATGTGACCTCCATTTGGATGGGTGACCTCCCATAGGATGGGTGACCTCCATTTGGTTGGGTGACCTCCCGTAGGATGGGTAACCTGTAGTGATCTTCCGTAGGTAGGGTAACCTAACGTATGATGGTGATATCCCGTAGGATGGGTGACCTCGCTTAGGATGGGTGACCTACCGTAGGATGGGTAAACTCCCTTAGGATATGTGACCTCCATTTGGATGGGTGACCTCCCGTAGGATGGGTGACCTCCATTTGGTTGGGTGACCTCCCGTAGGATAGGTAACCTCTGGATGGATGACCTCTCTTAGGATGGCTAACCTCACTTAGGATGGATGACCTCCCAAAGGATGGGTAACCTCCCGTAGGATGGGTGACCTCCGGATGGGTGATCTCCCGTAGGATGGGTAAACTCCCTTAGGATATGTGACCTCCATTTGGATGGGTGACCTCCCGTAGGATGGGTGACCTCCATTTGGTTGGGACCTCCCTTAGGATGGGTAACCTCTGGTTGGATGGGTGACCTCCATTAGGATGGGTAACCTCCGATAGGATAGGTGACCTCCCTTAGGATGGGTAACCTCCCGTAGGATGGGTGACCTCCATT
Organism: Iris macrosiphon; assembly: GCA_036927795.1. Classification (NCBI taxonomy): domain Eukaryota; kingdom Viridiplantae; phylum Streptophyta; class Magnoliopsida; order Asparagales; family Iridaceae; genus Iris; species Iris macrosiphon. Next base: position 27,950 of record JAYESA010000751.1, read on the forward strand.
AGGATGGATAACCTCCCGTAGGATGGGTGACCTCCATTAGGATGGGTGACCTTCATAGGATGGGTAACCTCTCGTAGGATATGTGACCCATCCTATGAGAGGTTGACCATCCTATGAAGGTCACCCATCCTACGGGAGGTTACCCATCCTAAGGGAGGTCACCCATCCTAGGGAGGTTACCCATCCAAATGGAGGTCACCAATCCTATAGGTGGTCACCCATCCTAGGAAGGTTACCCATCCTACGGGAGGTCACCCAACCAAATGGAGGTCACCCATCCTATGGGAGGTCACCCATCCTTAGGGAGGTCACATATCCTACGAGAGGTTACCCATCCTATGAAGGTCACCCATCCTAATGGAGGTTACCCATCCTAGGGAAGACATCCATCCTACGGGAGGTCACCCATCCTAGGGAGGTTACCCATCCTACGGGAGGTCACCCATCCAAATGGAGGTTACCCATCCTAGGGAGGTTAATCATCCTACATAGGTCACCCATCCAAAGGAAGGTTACCCATCCTACGGGAGGTCACCCATCCAAATGGAGGTCACATATCCTAAGGGAGTTTACCCATCCTATGAGAGGTCACCCATCCGGAGGTCACCCATCCTACGGGAGGTTACCCATCCTTAGGGAGGTCACCCATCCTAAGTGAGGTTAGCCATCCTAAGAGAGGTCACCCATCCGGAGGTCACCCATCCTAGGAAGGTTACCCATCCTACGGGAGGTCACCCAACCAAATGGAGGTCACCCATCCTATGGGAGGTCACCCATCCAAATGGAGGTCACATATCCTACGGGAGGTTACCCATCCTATGAAGGTCACCCATCCTAATGAAGGTTACCCATCCAAAGAGAGGTTACCCATCCTTAGGAGGTCACCTATCCTATGGGAGGTTACCCATCCTTAGGGAGGTCACCCATTCTAGGGAGGTTACCCATCCAAGGGAGGACACCCATCCTACGGGAGGTCACCTATCCTACCGGAGGTCACCCAACCAAATGTTGGTCACCCATCCTACGGGAGGTTACCCATCCTTAGGGAGGTTACCCATTCTAGGGAGGTTACCCATCCAAGGGAGGACACCCATCCTACGGGAGGTCACCTATCCTACCGGAGGTCACCCAACCAAATGGAGGTCACCCAACCAAATAGAGGTCACCCATCCTACGGGAGGTCACCCATCCAAATAGAGGTTACCCATCCTATGGGAGGTCACCCATCCTATGGGAGGTCACCCATTCTACGGGAGGTCACCCATCCAAATGGAGGTTACCCATCCGGAGGTCACCCAAGGGAGGTTACCCCCTATAGGAGGCTACCCATCCCATGGGTGACCACCTCACTTAGGATAGGTGACCTCTCGTAGGATGGGTAACCTGCCTTAGGATATGTGACCTCCATTTGGATGGGTGACCTCCATTAGGATGGGTAACCTCCGGTAGGATAGGTGACCTCCCTAGGATGGGTGACCTCCCGTAGGATGGATGCCTTCCCTAGGATGGGTAACCTCCATTAGGATGGGTGACCTTCATAGGATGGGTAACCTCTCGTAGGATATATGACCTCCATTTGGATGGGTGACCTCCCATAGGATAGGTGACCTCCTAAGGATGGGTGACCTCGCTTAGGATGGGTAACCTCCTTAGGATGGGTAACCTCCGGTTGGATGGGTGACCTCCATTAGGATGTGTAACCTCCGGTAGGATGGGTGACCTCCCTTAGGATGGGTAACCTCCCGTAGGATGGGTGACCTCCATTAGGATGGATAATCTCCCGTAGGATGGGTGACCTCCCGTAGGATAGGTAACCTCCCTAGGATTGGTGACCTCCCTTAGTGAGGTTACCCATCCTTAGGGAGGTCACCCATCCTAAGGGAGGTTGCCCATCCTAAGCGAGGTCACCCATCCAAATGGAGGTCACATATCCTACGAGAGGTTACCCATCCTAATGGAGGTCACCCATCCTACGGGAGGTTACCCATCCTACGGGAGGTCACCCATCCTATAGGAGGTCACCCATCCTTAGGGAGGTCACCCATCATAGGAAGGTTATCCATCCTATGGGAGGTCAGCCATCCTACGGGAGGTCACCCATCCAAATGGAGGTCACATATCCTACGAGAGGTTACCCATCCTATGATGGTCACCTATCCTAATGGAGGTTACCCATCCTAGGGAAGATATCCATCCTAAGGGAGGTTACCCATACTTAGGTAGGTCACCCATCCTATAGGAGGTCACCCATCCTTAGGGAGGTTACCCATCCAAATGGAGGTTACCCATCCTTAGGGAGGTCACCCATCCAAGGGAGGTTACCCATCCAAATGGAGGTCACCAATCCTATAGGTGGTCACCCATCCTAGGGAGTTTACCCATCCAAATGGAGGTCACCAATCCTATAGGTGGTCACCCATCCTAGGGAGGTTACCCATCCTACGGGAGGTTACCCATCCTACGGGATATCACCATCATACGATAGGTTACCCTACCTACGGAAGATCACTACAGGTTATCCATCCTATGGGAGGTCAGCCATCCTAGGGAGGTTAACCATCCTAGGGAGGTTAACCATCCTAAGGGAGGTTACCCATACTTAGGTAGGTCACACATCCTACGGGAGGTTACCCATCCTAAGTGAGGTTAGCCATCCTAAGAGAGGTCACCCATCCAGAGGTTATCCATACTATGGGAGGTCACCCATCCGAAGAGAGGTTACCCATCCTACGGGAGGTCACCCATCCTATAGGTCACCCATCAAGAGGTTACCCATCCTATGGGAGGTAATAATTATGCTAGGTAGGAGGTCACCTCTGGATGGGTGACCTCTCTTAGGATGGCTAACCTCACTTAGGATGGGTGACCTTAGGATATGTGACCTCCATTTGGATGGGTGACCTCCTATAGGATGGGTGACCTCCATTTGGTTGGGTGACCTCCCGTAGGATGGGTAACCTTCCTAGGATGGGTGACCACCTATAGGATTGGTGACCTCCATTTGGATGGGTAACCTCCCTATGATAGGTGACCTCCATTTGGATGGGTGACCTCCCGTAGGATGGGTGACCTCCCTTAGGATGGGTAACCAACGGTAGGATTGGTGACCTCCCTTAGGATGGATGTCTTCCCTAGGATGGGTAACCTCCCGTAGGATGGGTGACCTCCATTAGGATGGGAGGTCACCCATCCTAAGAGAGGTTACCCATCCTACGGGAGGTCACCCATCCTACGGGAGGTCACCCATCCTAGCGAAGACATCCATCCTAAGGGAGGTCACCAATCCAAATGGAGGTCACCCATCCTATGGAAGGTCACCCATCCTTAGGGAGGTCACATATCCTACGAGAGATTACCCATCCTATGAAGGTCACCCATCCTAATGGAGGTTACCCATCCTAGGGAAGACATCCATCCTACGGGAGGTCACCCATCCTAGGGAGGTTACCCATCCTATGAAGGTCATCCATCCAAATGGAGGTTACCCATCCTAGGGAAGACATCCATCCTACGGGAGGTCACCCATCCTAGGGAGGTCACATATCCTAAGTGAGGTCACATATCCTAAGGGAGTTTACCCATCTGTCACGACCCGCACCCGGAATTTGGGCATGAGTCGTGTGTACGTCCAGCCTACGCTGCAGCATCGGCGGTAGAACGCTGTCTAGGTCTCAACATATAATATATCCAGTCAATAGTCTCAACTCCGTACGGAGGACAATGATAAATAATCCACAGTTCTATAATATACTCAATCACAAGCTATAAGAAATAATGGCACGATGAGAATAGAAAGGAGTTCTATTAAAAACCAACCACAATAAGTCCAACTCAAATCCTGGTCTAGATGACCTCACAAAGTCACAAAATAATAAACACAACTCAGTCTCAGTCTAAAACAATAAATACAGAAAAAGTAATCTAAGTACAGGCAGGCAAGATCTCCTCTAGTATAGGCAACTCCTCTGGGATTTCTGGAGTGAAATCTCCCTCTAATCCTGGGCCGTAATGAGTGGGGCAAAAGTTTTCCAGGTCCTCTGAAAAATGTTATCCAGTCAGGATTGGAGCGAAGAACAAGCACTAACAGCAGTTTCATTAAATTGACAAAGACTATAAACAGTGTAAGAAATACAAGATGAAAGTATATGCTGAAAATAAGAAGTACAGGAGAATTGAAATAGGCAATAGAGCATCTAGCAATGAACAATAAACAGTGAATGCTAGAACAAGTGAATCTGAATAAAGAATAAACATCTAGCTAAGTATTTGAAATATCAGTTTATTATGTGATCGGCTTGGGACTAGATCAGGCTGGTTATATATGATTAGCTATGATTCTTGTAGGTCAGGCTAACCATATGGTTAGCTATGATGCATGATAATGGTCAGGCTAATCATATATAACAGCTATGAAGCATGATAATGGTCAGGCCGCACCCGACGTGAGAAGTGGGGTGAGCTATGATGCATGATAAGTTTGGATATGATCACATAATCTACTAATAGTTCCCCATCCCCAGCTAGCACGGTGGATTCCAATCACGACTCCTCATGATAGGGATCTAGGGTGCTAACCCGTGTATCCATAGTGTCGGAATCAAGTATGTAATACACTACAATTTATAGAAGTAATCAACAAAATGAAAACTGTCAGAGAATGTACTCGCCTGTGGTCCTGAGCAAAATGTGAGGATCGATGTCCAAAGTGGGATCACAATGACCTATATATAAGATATCAATGTTAAATGGTGTTTGGAATGATAAAAGTGATTAGCTAAGTTGAAATGAGGGTGTTGGGCCATTTCTAGGTCTTTGGTGAACTGTCTATGCCATACTTAACCATACTAGTCATATTAACTATAATTGTCATTGATACTAAGGTAATTAGTATATACGAGTTAGTATTAGTCTTATACTAGCTATTTATATCATACATGTATATTAACTCATATACCTATGCTAGTTCTCAAAACCTTGGCAATTAAATACATTACCCAAACCCTTGTATCTTACTTAGGTATCCACTGGTAACTTAGAGCCCTACTCACACTGATACACTGCTCTCTCTCTCTTACTCCCTCACAGAAATTACACACACAGAAATTCTCACCTAGACACTCACACACTGATATGCTGAAACTGCTCCCTGAAACCCAGTCACTCACACATATGACACTCACTCACAGGCACACTGAGATACTCACACAGATACAGTTTTCTGACACAGGGACACAAACACATAAGTACACTGCTCTTCACACTGGTATGCTCATACAGGAACTAGGAAATACTCACTCACTCACACAGGTATTCTACACAGGTATACTTAAGGTTCACTCACTCACACTCACATACTGACATGAATACTGAAACACCCAGACACATGTACACACTCACAGGCATTTAACACATAGGTAATCATATAGGCAGACACACAAATCTCAGTTCACACACAGATACTCACTGAAACCACACACCTACACTACACAATCTAACTGAACCTAATTCACTGCACAGTGAAACACTAGTTATTAATACTCTAGTTATACTGACCTGGGGATTTATGGAACACACACATACTAGTACACACAACTAACACACTGTATTCTCACTGAACATGGTACATTCCCAACACCACACTGCTACACTAGTTCTCACCTACACTGTCACACAAATCCTGATATACTGGAACACTAAACTGGTTTTCAATATAAAATCACACAGTCACATATACTGAAATCAGGAACTCTTACACACAGATAAATTTCTGAGACTATCAGCTGAGCAGAAATTTAGCCAATCCTTTGCAGCTACTGTACATCCACACCAATTCTCCAGGTCCCTGCTACAAACACGACTCAAGGACCCTACTCTGCACAGGATACTACTTCCACATTTAGATACACTGAACACATCTACACAAACTCACACTGCTAGTGATACCTAAAACCTGGAACCCAACTCTACACTCCAATGCACACATACACACACTACAACTTCAGAACCCGACTGCACAATGAACCATTCACAGTTTTAACCACAAGAACTTGACTGCACATTTCCTTCGACTGTGCACAGGACTTTCCCAAACCCGACTGCTCTGTGCTCCCTCAAATCACCACCCACCTATACACACTATGCAAACTAGCTATGTATATAGATTGGTATATCGAATATGCAGAAATTAAAACACAAGGATAGGAAAAACCCTAAGAAACAATTCATCAAACACAAGAAGTACAGAAAAATGGTTTTACATAAGAACATCATGAATCCTCAGATCAAAACCCCTAAATCGAGTTCAAACCTACATACATGAGATGAAATCCGTCTACATGTAAACCCCTAGGGTTAGGGTTCATGAAATTGGGGTAAACCAAACGTGGATCACCCAAAACCCTAATTTCTCCTAGGTCTTTATGTAGGATCCCTAGAAATCGAGATCTACACAATAGGGGGTTTCCTAATGGGCACAACAACAGAAATCAGAGATTAAATGAGTTAAAATTCAGATTTTACCTATAGGGAGATGGTTTCCCTATGAAGGTTCTTCTTCCCCAAGGTTTCTTGACCCAAGCTCCTTGCTTCCCTTTGCTTTGGAGGAGGAAGATGGAATCCTAGGGTTTGATTCCGAATTTGGGGGTGGGGGAAAGGGTTTTCTTAATAGAGACTAGGGTTTCCTTTCTTCATAAAGGAAAAAGGGTTGAGGGTGGCTCCCTTTTATATGAAAAACTAGGTTAGGGTTTCAAATGCATAGGATTAGGTTAATCCACCATGTTAGGTCAATAAGAACTTAATTAACTAAGGTTTAGTCATTCTAGGGTTCGAGGTTCAAACCTAAAATTTGAATTCTAGGGTTTCTCTAGAATTTGGGTTTCAAAATTAGGGTTTAGTCATTAGGGTAGTCCTAATGAGTTCTAGGGTTTGACCTAAACCAAACACAACTAACAACATATAAATAGTTTATGAAACTCAGCAGATTAATTAAATACATAATTATTCAAAATAGTGAAATTACACAAATGCCCTAATCTGGAAATGTAAGTCTACCCTCCTTAAAAGAATTTCGTCCTCGAAATTTAAAGACCTCATAGTAGTGTTTATTCATCATTTTATTTCTCATCAATAGTTAAATTCATTAATCACAAAATCAGGTAGTAATCCATCTTGCCATTTCACAATCTCAAATTTTTTTTTTTTTTGTATTCTTGCAATATCCTCGAAAATTAAAAATCAAGGTCCATTTCCTCACAATTCCCACGAATTTAAATTAAAAATTAAATACTCGGAATTTGATATCTGTTCCTCAAATTGAATTTCAATCAATGTATTGATTCTCGTCCCAAAGAGTCTGAATCCCAACAATAATCCATCAATGATCTGATTCTTCAGTTTTCTTTTTTCTCAAAATACTTAATAATGCGACACTTATGGATCCTTCAAATGTAACGTCCGCAATATAAAAATTTAAATTACTATATTGCAATCAAATATATATAATGATAATTTTCCAAATTTTCCTCAAATTTTCAATGATAAATTATATCATAATCAACCTTCCTGAAATTAATAATCATCAATTCTGCCATGTTAAATTTTTAATCCTTTATTTAAATTAGCGTTTATCCTCAAATTTCAATCATACCTCGATCTTTGTAAAATTAATGATCCATCAACTCTGTTATAACAACCCCTAAATTCTTTATTTAAATTAATGCTCATCCACAATTTAATCATCTTGTCCCTTTTTGTCAGTCATAACCTTGTCATAGATCTTTGCTATGGTCAAAACCCTAATGATCATGGTTTAAGAAAACTCTACCTGCAGCCATGCAATTGAAGAAAAATATATAGGTCATGTATCTTTTGTCATGGTATTTCAGTCTCTGTTAGGGTGTACTACTAGTTATATTCTAACAAGAAAATCATGAATATGAACTACAGCACTAGGGAAATCAATCAATCAATAGACGGTAACATTAGGAAAAAGAAGAATCTGCTATTATATTACTTGTAGTATCTACTATCTCTAACAACACTTAACTCTAGCACATTCACTAACTAATTTCCTATTCTTGTACACTGGTACCCATATCAATTAATCATTAGTCCACAAGATCCATGAATACATCCATATCTCACACACCTGTCTATTAATACCTAAATCTGATACCAAGAACCTCCAACACAATCATAGGTCAAAGATACACGTAAAGTTTGATACCTCTATCTCTTTAGGTACCCCTGTTCTACTATAGTACACCCACTGCTAGTTCTCGTTCCTACTACAATTGTCCATACTATTTGTTCTTATCACTCAAGTGCACACCAAGTGTAACACACCATACTAAGTACTGCTCTTTCCAATACAACTTTAGATGGACACCCAAGTCAGTCTGCGGTGCCATCTCAATCATGCTCAAGTCAACAGATCCTTACACATATATATCATCGACTAATATATATTTCTCTTCTACCATAAAATTTATCCTTATAATAAAATCATCAAAATTTAACTTTGAACAATAAAAAGTGTATACTTTCCTCAAAGGTCAAATATTCAATATTGAAATCAAACTTTAATCACTTCTAAAATCTTTATAGCTTTGACTATGTTTATTGAATCAAATTTTTGAATCCTCAATATTTTAATAACATAACATCTCATTAAAACCCTTTATGTAAATAAATTTCTTTATTTTTTAGCACACCCGGTATCAATCATCAAATTGAACATCATGCTCCATTAATCCTTAACACAATTTCCTTGATACTTAATTATTTACATAGATCATCCAATTACACAATCATGATTACCCAGGACGGGTATGTTGGCTCTGATACTAACTCTTGGAATCATCACTGATACTCTTTTCTCCTTCTATCTATAGTGCCAATACTAACTATAACACACCTATCATAGAACTATTGCTACAAGGCACTGCACTATGGGTTAACTCTAGATAAATGCCTTCTGCTCACATGTCCAACTAGGAAACACTTACAAACTCACAAGCAACACTCAGTCAATACTAATACTCAAGACACAGACATAATTATAAGTCACTAATTATCATACTTAACAATGAACCCTCAAAGAATAAAAGCTCAAAAGAAACTGGATTGAGGACTGAAAGTATTGCTACCGCTAGCAAACAAAAGAAGCGATGGAACAAAGTCATGTAATAACAGAAATAGATAGGTATTGAGATGAGACTTTAAGAACCAATTTAAGATACAACCTGATAATCATACACGTCTGTCAGAAATCATGACACTCAGAATCCTCGCCACGCCAGTAAGCATAGATGCGATAAACGACAGGTTCCGTAACTAAGGTATGCAACTCTATAATCATGTCATCTAGAATCTTCGCCACGCCAACCGGTATGGCTGCGAGAGACTCTAAGTTTCATAACTACAGTATGTACATCCAAGTCAGGTTCCTACGTTCTCGTCGCGACAGCTAGTATGGCTGCGATAAACCCTAGGTTCCATAACCAAAGTAGACGTTTTACCTTTCTCACTGTCCTCATCAACATATGTCATCAGATGATACCGTAAATTTTAGCCCGTAAAATTCATCTCGATATGAAATCAACTCAACAACGATACCGAGAATTAAATTTAACAACTGGTCAACAAGAATCAAGTTCAATAACAACAAGCGAGAGCGGACGGAAACAAGGAAAGATTTAAATTGTAAATTATAATAAGATTCTCAAGGGGTCGTCCCAGGATTCTCTCAAGAATTTGTGATTGAGTATCCTCTCTCATCCTAGTATCCTATGTCCTATATTCAATAGCAGGTACGTAGTAGTACAACTATGACGTCGCACTACTACGATATCGCTCAACTAGCGAAGTCTGACCTGCATGGGCCACCACTAAAAATGTGTCACGAACCGCACCCGGAATTTGGGCATGAGTCGTGTGTACGTCCAGCCTACGTCGCAGCATCGGCGGTAGAACGCTGTCTATGTCTCAACATATAATATATCCTGTCAATAGTCTCAACTTCGTACGGAGGACAATGATAAATAATCCACAGTTCTATAATATACTCAATCACAAGCTATAAGAAATAATGGCAAGATGAGAATAGAAAGGAGTTCTATTAAAAACCAACCACAATAAGTCCAACTCAAATCCTGGTCTAGATGACCTCACAAAGTCACAAAATAATAAACACAACTCAGTCTCAGTCTAAAACAATAAATGCAGAAAAAGTAATCTAAGTACAGGCAGGCAAGATCTCCTCTAGTATAGGCAACTCCTCTGGGATTTCTGGAGTGAAATCTCCCTCTAATCCTGGGCCGTAATGAGTGGGGCAAAAGTTCTCCATGTCCTCTGAAAAATGTTATCCAGTCAGGATTGGAGCGAAGCATAAGCACTAACAGCAGTTTCATTAAATTGACAAAGACTATAAACAGTGTAAGAAATACAAGATGAAAGTATATGCTGAAAATAAGAAGTACATGAGAATTGAAATAGGCAATAGAGCATCTAGCAATGAACAATAAACAGTGAATGCTAGAACAAGTGAATCTGAATAAAGAATAAACATCTAGCTAAGTGTTTGAAATATCAGTTTATTATGTGATCGGCTTGGGACTAGATCAGGCTGGTTATATATGATTAGCTATGATTCTTGTAGGTCAGGCTAACCATATGGTTAGCTATGATGCATGATAATGGTCAGGCTAATCATATATAACAGCTATGAAGCATGATAATGGTCAGGCCGCACCCGACGTGAGAAGTGGGGTGAGCTATGATGCATGATAAGTTTGGATATGATCACATAATCTACTAATAGTTTCCCATCCCCAGCTAGCACGGTGGATTCCAATCACGACTCCTCATGATAGGGATCTAGGGTGCTAACCCGTGTATCCATAGTGTCGGAATCAAGTATGTAATACACTATAATTTATAGAAGTAATCAACAAAACAAAAACTGTCAGAGAATGTACTCGCCTGTGGTCCTGAGCAAAATGTGAGGATCGATGTCCAAAGTGGGATCACAATGACCTATATATAAGATATCAATGTTAAATGGTGTTTGGAATGATAAAAGTGATTAGCTAAGTTGAAATGAGGGTGTTGGGCCATTTCTAGGTCTTTGGTGAACTGTCTATGCCATACTTAACCATACTAGTCATATTAACTATAATTGTCATTGATACTAAGGTAATTAGTATATACGAGTTAGTATTAGTCTTATACTAGCTATTTATATCATACATGTATATTAACTCATATACCTATGCTAGTTCTCAAAACCCTGGCAATTAAATACATTACCCAAACCCTTGTATCTTACTTAGGTATCCACTGGTAACTTAGAGCCCTACTCACACTGATACACTGCTCTCTCTCTTACTCCCTCACAGAAATTACACACACAGAAATTCTCACCTAGACACTCACACACTGATATGCTGAAACTGCTCCCTGAAACCCAGTCACTCACACATATGACACTCACTCATAGGCACACTGAGACACTCACACAGATACAGTTTTCTGACACAGGGACACACACACATAAGTACACTGCTCTTTACACAGGTATGCTCATACAGGAACTGGGAAATACTCACTCACTCACACAGGTATTCTACACAGGTATACTTAAGGTTCACTCACTCACACTCACATACTGACATGAATACTGAAACACCCAGACACATGTACACACTCACAGGCATTTAACACATAGGTAATCATATAGGCAGACACACAACTCTCAGTTCACACACAGATACTCACTGAAACCACACACCTACACCACACAATCTAACTGAACCTAATTCACTGCACAGCACACACAGTGAAACACTAGTTATTAATACTCTAGTTATACTAACCTGGGGATTTATGGAACACACACACACTAGTACACACAGCTAACACACTGCATTCTCACCGAACCTGGTACATTCCCAACACCACACTGCTACACTAGTTCTCACCTACACTGTCACAGAAATCCTGATACACTGGAACACTAAACTGGTTTTCAAGATAAAATCACACAGTCACATATACTGAAATCAGGAACTCTTACACACAGATAAATTTCTGAGACTATCAGCTGAGCAGAAATTTAGCCAATCCTTTGCAGCTACTGTACATCCACACCAATTCTCCAGGTCCCTGCTACAAACACGACTCAAGGACCCTACTCTGCACAGGATACTACTTCCATATTTAGATACACTGAACACTTCTACACAAACTCACACTGCTAGTGATACCTAAAACCTGGAACCCAACTCTACACTCCAATGCACACATACACACACTACAACTTCAGAACCCGACTGCACAATGAACCATTCACAGTTTCAACCACAAGAACTTGACTGCACATTTCCTTCGACTGTGCACAGGACTTCCCCAAACCCGACTGCTCTGTCACTACCACATTCTGAAAACAGGGGTATTTTCAAATTTTTACAATATTTAATATTATGGTATTATAATTAATTAATTGCCTGATAGTATTTAATTTAATAATTATGTGATGTGTAATTATACATATAATTATATGCAGTGTTATTATTTTATATTAGCTAGCAGACTGACCTAGAAGCCAGTAGATAGCACCTGTCCGAATTATAGAATTTTGAGGTTAATTATTTTATCTAGAATTTAATTCTTGGAGTTTATAATTAATTACTGTATTTTATTTAATATTTTGCGCATTTGCCTTTGCTTCGATATTTGGAGCACTATCCAGACTTTTGTCTTCCAACAAATTTCACAATCTTGTCCTAGACATGTCCGCCTTCAATTCTGCTATTTTTACAACTCATAATTTTGCTCCCTGTACATTGTTCTGGCCGCACAAAAATCGTCGCGGACGTTTATTTTTAAATTCCTATTTTGTATCGTTGTACGTTCCAATCGAAAATTGGAGGCCATCTTGACCTATTTTTCGTGCGGCCCAAATTAGGGTAATATTCTGTTCTGAGTCTTCTTCAATATTGGTATTGATGACTTGACCTGATTTTGATCCCAGGTACTCCTAATTAATTGTTGAACACAACTTGCATTTAATTCTATTTAAAATTGAGGATACCATTTTATCCGATTCTAAAATCCCCAATTAATTCCAGTGTCCTGCAAATTCAGCCCATACCCATCTTACAGCGTCCCCTGACCCTACAAAATATCGGACCCCGAATCGCCCGCCCAATTTTTGTCATTTTATGTGTTTGTGCAATTTCCCGAATTTAAGGGGGACTAAGTTGCAATTATTCAATTGTAGGTGCCAACCTAATTATTTTAATCAATGAGGGAGCCTATTAATTTTTATTTAAAACCTACATGAATTAATATTTCATGAATCATCATAGCCACTCATTTAAGTGGGTCAAATCCTCACCCTACATCACACCCTCTCTCTCCCTATTTAATGACTTGTACCCTCAAACCCTAATCCCTATGCATCCTAGAAAACACCACCTCACAAGCCTCCAAAAATTTCCCAAGCCCCACCTCTCTCCTACGTTGGAAATCCCCTTTCTTCTTCTATTTTTTCTTCTCTTCTTCTCCTTCTTTCTTCTTCTTCCTCTTTATTGTTTCTTTTTTTCATTGAATTTAAATCTTCATAGGGGGGGGAACACTGTTCAATTCCCCCCTATACTGTGCACCCGGCGGCACTGTGCTCTCGGCCGACTCCCCACAGCCGGCCTGTTCAGCCGCTCCGGCAACTCCTGTCACTACCACATTCTGAAAACAGGGGTATTTTCGAATTTTTTCAATATTTAATATTATTGTAGTTTCAATTAATTAATTTCATGGTAGTATAATTGATTTAAATAATTATTATGTGTGATGTGTAATTAAATATATAATTATATGCAGTGTTAATTATTTTATTTTTAGCTAGCAGACTAGACCTAGAAGCCCAGTAGACGAACCTCTGTCCGAATTATAGAATTCTGGATTTTATTAGTTATTTAGAATTTATTTATTGGAGTTATAATTAATTACTGTATTTTATTTAATATTTTGCGCATTGCCTTTGCTTCGATATTTGGAGCACTATCCAGACTTTTGTCTTCCAACAAATTTCACAATCTTGTCCTAGACATGCCCGCCTTCAATTCTGCTATTTTTGCAACTCATAATTGTGCTTTCTGTACATTATTTCTGGCCGCGCAAAAATCGTCGCAGACGTTTATTTTAAAATTCCTATTTTGTATCGTTGTGCGTTCCAATCGAAAATTGGAGGCCATCTTGACCTATTTTTCATGCGGCCCAAATCAGGGTAATATTCTGTTCCGAGTCTTCTTCATTATTGGTATTGATGACTTGACCTGATTTTGGCTCCATGTACTCCAAATTAATTGTTGAACACAACTTGCATTTTTTCCTATTTAAATTGAGGATACTATTTTATCTGATTTTTAAAATCCCAATTTAATTCCAGTGCCCTGCAAATTCAGCCCATACCCATCTTACAGCGTCCCCTGACCCTACAAAACATCGGATCCCGAATCGCCCGCCCAATTTTCATCATTTCAGGTGTTTGTGCAATTTCCCGAATTTAAGGGGCTAAGTTGCAATTATTCAATTGTAGGTGCCCACCACCTAATTATTTTTAACAATGAGGAATCCTTAATTATTTAATTAATCTCACCCTCATCCCCATGAATATTTTATAAATCATCTAGACCACTCATTTAGAGGGCCAATCCCAACCCTCCATCATAACACCCTCTCTCCTATTTAATATCATGTCACCCTCAAACCCTAATCCCTAGAACCTAGAAAACAACACCCCCTCACAAGTCTTCTCCCTCTCTCCTACGTTGTAAAATTCTTCTCCTTCCTTTCTTCTTCTTCTCTTTTCTTTTCTCCTTCTCTTCTCCTTCTTCTTCCTCTTCTCTTTTATTTTTGATTTTTTTTTTGAAATATAAGAGAGGGGGGGAACACTGTTCACCCCCATCTCTGCATCCCGGCCACCCCTCGGTGCACCCGGCCGGCGCCGTTCAACTGCTCCGGCGCAGTCCGAGCCGACTCTCCCCTACTGATCATCCGGTCCGGCGGGTCACTGGAACCCCATCTCCATCCACACCCGGCCGAGTCTCCGGCCCGGCTGTCCTCCAGCCCGGCGGCAAGTCCATCGGCTGCTCCCCTCTGCGTTCCTCTCTGGCGACTGCGTACTTCCCGGCGGCCGCTGCTCGAGCTCCTCCTCCCATCTATGCATCCCGAGCTCCCCCTCTGCTGCTTCCCCTCGCACCACCGACGGCCGGCGGCTCTCCCTCCACCGTCCTCTGCAACTTCCATCCATCCTTCCATCAACTTCCATCCATCCATTCCTCCATCACCCATCCATCCACCACCATCAGCCGGCCTGCTCCCCTATTCCTCCTTGCTCCACTGCAGTCCGCTGCTCCCCGCGCTCGGCGGTGCTGCCGAACTCCGGCGAGCCTCCGTCGACACCCCAGTAAGCTTCTTCTCCCTCTTCCTGTTCTCTCTCTCTCTCTCTCTCTATATATATATATATATATATATATATATATATATATATATATATATATATGTATATATACATATGTATATACATGAATATATATAAAATATGTATATGTAATTGTAAGTATGTAATTTTGTGTAGACACCTACGTATATACGTATATGTATATAGTATTATCTAATTAAATGTTTTAAATACGTAAATATGAATAAGCTTTTATTTAATTAATATCTTAAAATACATAATGTATTAGTATGTTAAGAATTAATGTATTAGTAAAATGTAATATGTGTATTTAATAAATGTATATGTATATATAGTTAATGTAAAGTATTTATATATATTTAATTAATGTGAAAAATTAGTATATGTATTTTAATATATTTTCTATATATATATGATTGATATATATAAATACGTGTTCCATATATGTATTTTATATATATCCATACTTAGCCTATTTTCAATATATATATTTAATTGGTATATGTGTATATCTGGATTTTATATATATATATACTTAGCATATTTCAATATATATTTAATTGGTATGTATAGTGTATACTTAGTATATGTATGTATTTAAAATATGTAAATGTATATTATTTATTTATTAGAAATTAACTGTATAATGTAATGGATGTATCTAAATATGAATAAGTATATCATTTATTTTTATTTAAATAATTGTATAAGTATGTATTAATTAAGGCATATGTATATATATGTATATTGGTATGTATTTGTGTATGTGTACGTATTAAATAATATATTTTAATATGTATAATTTGGTACATATATATATGTGTACAGATATATGTATATGAGAAATATAATAAGATTTGGAATATATTCAAAATAACCGTAAATTGGTATCAATATATATATGTAGATTTATATTTCATTTTGGTATATGTAAGTATATATACATATATATAAACTTATTTTTGGTATAGGTATAAACATGTATTATATATGTGTTTTAGTATTTAATATTATATATATAATGTATTGGCATATATATATGTGTATATATATTTTGTATAAACCCTTAGCATATTTTTAACATATATATATACATATATATTGTATATGTATTTAATTTGATATACATATATATTGTATATGTATTTAATTTGATATACATATATATTATAAGTATTAATGTTAGTAAAGATATGTATATTTATTATGTATATCCTACTAGATGACCCTAGTTAACTAGTGCCCTGCCTGGCATAGCTCTGAGGCCAGTATATTTCTTCTGTGTGTTAGGACAGCATCTGATACAAGTGTTATATTTGTGATATGTTATAGGACTGTTGGTTTACCCAGGGGATACTCTGGAACAGGACATCGGTTTTACCAGCTAAGGACCCAAGGCAAGTACATTCTCTGATTAGTTTCTAATTTATGATATCTCCTATGTTCACTGTATCTAGTGTAAATATCCATGATCTTGACACGATGGTTACACGGATTGGTATACACGGATCTCGTCATGAGATGTTATTCCTTATTCATGGTGTAGCTTGTACGAGACTTGTTTCCTTGATATCTTGTGCATGTACAGACACTAATTCCCGGGGAGATTTGCTACCTTCCTAGGGAATCCTGTGCCATAGCGTACCATGATTGGATCTACTATACCAGTCGGGGGTTTGGGGAGTACTTTAGTGTAGATATGTGATCATACCCAACTTTATATGCACCATAGCTCACCCCACATCTCACGTCGGGTGCGGCCTGACCACTTATATGAACCATAGCTGTTACGTGTGATTAGCCTGATCTCTACATGCACCATAGCTAACCAACGGTTAGCCTGACTTTATATGAACCATAGCTAATCACATGTAACCAGCCTGATCAAGATCCCAAGCCGATCACATGTTAAAGCTAGTACTCACACACTTAGTCATAGAATTCTTGCTCATGGACATATTGCTTCTTTTCCTGCATTTACTTATAGTATTTCCAGTACTTCTCTCATTGTACATTCTCGTACTTATACATGCATCTGGTATGTTTCCATCTAGAACTGCTACATAGTTTATGTCATTCATATAGAACTGCTATTTAGAGATGTACTTTGCTCCTTCCTGACTGGAAAATATTTTTCCAGACTGTGACATTAGTAGACTGGTTTCTGGCACTTGGGGATTGGAAGTAAGGATTGCAGGTATGTATGTTATCATTAGACTTGTGCTGTATTCTTTTATTTCTTCATTTCCTATCGTGCTGTAGTTGTGATTGAGTATTTCTAGATTTATTTTAGTGTTATCCGTGTCTCCTTATGGAGTTGGATACTAGTGTGAGATTATTTAGATAGTACTTGACCTAGACAGCGTTCTACCGCCGATGCTGCGGCGTAGGCTGGACGTACCCACGCTCTCGTGCCCTTATACCGGGTGCGGGTCGTGACACGTTTTTAGTGGTGGCCCATGCAGGTCAGACTTCGCAAGTTGTGCGATGTCGTGGTAGTGCGACGTCTTAGTTGTACTACTGCATACCTGCTATAGAATATAGGACATAGGATACTAGGATGAGAAAGGATACTCAATCACAAATTCTTGAAAGATTTCCTGGGATGACCCCATGAGAATCTTATTTTCAAATTTAAATCTTTCCTTGTTTCCGTCCGCTCTCGCTTGTTGTTACTGAACTTGATTCTTATTGAGCAATTATTAAATTAAATTCTTGGTATCATTATTGAGTTTAATTCTTGTTGACCAGTTGTTAACTTTAATTCTTGGTATCGTTGTGGAGTTTTGATTTCATATCGAGATGAATTTTACGGACTAAAATTTACGGTATCATCTGATGACATATATTGATGAGGACAGTGAGAAAGGTAAAAATGTCTACTTTGGTTATGGAACCTAGAGTTTATCGCAGCCATATTAGCTGTCGTGACGAGAACGTAGGAACCTGACTTGGATGTACATACTGTAGTTATGAAACTTAGGGTCTCTCGCAGCCATACCGGTTGGCGTGGCGAGGATTCTAGATGACATGATTATAGAGTTGCATACCTTAGTTACGGAACCTGTCGTTTATCGCATCTATGCTTACTGGCGTGGCGAGGATTCTGTGTGTCATGATTTCTGACAGACGTGTATGATTATCAGGTTGTATCTTAAATTGGTTCTTAAAATATCATCTCAAGACTTATCCATTTTGTTATTCCAGGACTTTGTTCCCTCGCTTCTTTTCCTTACTAGCAGTAAGGATACCTTCCGTCCTTGATCCAATTCCTTTTGAGCTTATTCCTTGTTAGTATGGTAATTAGTGGCTTGTAATTTTATCTTGTATTAGTATTGACTGTGTTGCTAGTGAGTTGTAAGTGTTTCTTAGTTGGACATGTGAGCAGTAGGCTTTAATCTAGAGTTAGCCCTTAGCATAGTACCTTGTACCAAATGGTTCTAGGATAAGTGTCATTAGAGACTGTGAGTAGAGAAATATCGGAATATAATGAAGATGGTGAAGCGTATCACAGATTAGTGTAACAGGCTATGAAAGGTTAAAAGGAAATACCTATACAACCATCGAGATGAGGACCATATACATGCCCATGAGAGTAAAGAAACATGAGTGTTATAGTAGATACATGTAATCATGAGTTATAATGAGCATTGATGAGATGATGCATTAATGAAACTAGTGATATAATACCAAGAGTGCTAATGGTCCTATATCAAGGATTAGTCGAGGACGACACAAATAACAGTAAGCACGCTGCTTGATAATAATTAGCTTATAGACTAGTTGATATAGATTGGAAAGTCCTGGAAGAAAATACATTGATCATTGGGAGGTAATGGTGCAAGTGATTCAGGCAGTACGATTGTAGTACACAATTATAGACACTAGATGCATTGAGTGCACCTTGAGTATCAGAGACCGTGAGCACTGATATGTACATTGTGGAGTTATAAATTAAAAGGTGGAAATAAGATTTTATTTTAGAATAATAGAGGAGTTGAGATTATGTCATTAAATTTTTGAGGATTTCAAATATGAATTCAAGGCTACAAAGATTTTAGAAGTGATTAAATTTTGTTTCGATGTTGAGTATCTAATTTTGAGGAGGTATATACAATTCATTTTTAAGTTGATCGAGAAATTAAACCTTGACGATTATTTCGAGGATTAACTTTATGGTAGATAAGAGATGAATATTAATATATGAGTAGATGATATACATGTGTAAGGATCTGATGACTTGAGTATGATTGAGATCTCACTGCCAACTGATTTGGGTGTCAATCTAGGGTGGTATTAGAGAGAGCAGTACTTAGTATAGTGTATTGCAATTGATATGCACTTGAGTGATAAAAATAACTGGTATCAACTATTGCAGTAGGTAAGGAAGCTAGCAGTGAGTATGCTTGTAGTAGAGTGTGGTGCCTAAAGAGATAGAGGTATCAAACTTTACATGCATCATTTGACCTATGATTATGTTAGAAGATATTGCAAGTAATATGTTAGCAGGTTCTTTCTTTTCTTTCCTCATGTTCTTTTTCTTCTGATTGATTGATACCTTAGTACCGTAGCTTGTATGCATGATTCTTGTTATAATGTAGTTAGTAGTACCCCTGTTACAAAGACTGTAATACCTTGGCAAAAGACACTATGATCATACATAATTCCTTTAGGTTGCATGTTGTATGGGTGTAGGTAGAATTCTCTTAGACTTTGATTGTGAGGATTTAACTGTAATAAAGATTAACGAAGACGATTGTGAAATGATTGAATTTATCATTGAAATTGAGGACTTTAAGAAGGCCATCGATATATTTATTGGGCTGCAAGTTATGAACTTATATCTTGAATATTGTATTGGAGGTTGCATAAGTATTACATCGTTGCATATTATGTGGAAAAAAAAAAAAAGAATCGAGGGATAAGAACACAAATGGATTAGTGTAGAATTCAAATTTTGGGATGAGATTCAATTTTGGAAATATGCATTAATTGGATTTCAATTAGAGGATGGAATATTAAATTATTGCATTTCGTCATTTACTTAAAATTTTGGAGAATATTGTGATAAGAATGTGATTTGATTATTTTGAAGATTTTTAGGGATATGCTATTTATAGAATTTTTGAAAGAATTTATTGTGAAATAACAATATGGAGTGGTTCATGATTATATGATTTGAGGAATTTAAATTTTGATGGTAGTAAATACAAAAAATAAAACAATCGAGGATTTAAAAATTTGAGGATAATTATTGATGTAAACAAATGGTTAAGAAATTAACATGGCATAATTGGTGGTTTAATTAATTCCAGGAAAGATTTTGACATGGTTAAGTTGGTTTTAATTTGGAAATTTTGGGAGATTCATCAATATATTTATTTAATTGCAAGTTACGAATTTTTGAACTTTATAATTGGATGTAACAATTGGAGAATCCTTAAATATCGCATTTGTTGAGTATTTTGAGGAGTGGATATTAAATCCCGGACATTGAATTATTAACTCAAAACTTTCAAGGAAATTTTGATGGACTTTATTGGAAGATTTTCAGGTTATACAACAATTTAAGAATTTTGAAATTGCGAAAGGACCTTGTGGATTATTAAAAGATTTCATGGATAATAAAATGTAAATTGATGGAATAATAATGTGTATGGTTTAATGCTACTTTGAGGATTTTTAATTTCGAGGACGAAATTCTTTTAAGGTGGGTAGACTTGTCACTACCACATTCTGAAAACAGGGGTATTTTCGAATTTTTTCAATATTTAATATTATTGTAGTTTCAATTAATTAATTTCATGGTAGTATAATTGATTTAAATAATTATTATGTGTGATGTGTAATTAAATATATAATTATATGCAGTGTTAATTATTTTATTTTTAGCTAGCAGACTAGACCTAGAAGCCCAGTAGACGAACCTCTGTCCGAATTATAGAATTCTGGATTTTATTAGTTATTTAGAATTTATTTATTGGAGTTATAATTAATTACTGTATTTTATTTAATATTTTGCGCATTGCCTTTGCTTCGATATTTGGAGCACTATCCAGACTTTTGTCTTCCAACAAATTTCACAATCTTGTCCTAGACATGCCCGCCTTCAATTCTGCTATTTTTGCAACTCATAATTGTGCTTTCTGTACATTATTTCTGGCCGCGCAAAAATCGTCGCAGACGTTTATTTTAAAATTCCTATTTTGTATCGTTGTGCGTTCCAATCGAAAATTGGAGGCCATCTTGACCTATTTTTCATGCGGCCCAAATCAGGGTAATATTCTGTTCCGAGTCTTCTTCATTATTGGTATTGATGACTTGACCTGATTTTGGCTCCATGTACTCCAAATTAATTGTTGAACACAACTTGCATTTTTTCCTATTTAAATTGAGGATACTATTTTATCTGATTTTTAAAATCCCAATTTAATTCCAGTGCCCTGCAAATTCAGCCCATACCCATCTTACAGCGTCCCCTGACCCTACAAAACATCGGATCCCGAATCGCCCGCCCAATTTTCATCATTTCAGGTGTTTGTGCAATTTCCCGAATTTAAGGGGCTAAGTTGCAATTATTCAATTGTAGGTGCCCACCACCTAATTATTTTTAACAATGAGGAATCCTTAATTATTTAATTAATCTCACCCTCATCCCCATGAATATTTCATAAATCATCTAGACCACTCATTTAGAGGGCCAATCCCAACCCTCCATCATAACACCCTCTCTCCTATTTAATATCATGTCACCCTCAAACCCTAATCCCTAGAACCTAGAAAACAACACCCCCTCACAAGTCTTCTCCCTCTCTCCTACGTTGTAAAATTCTTCTCCTTCCTTTCTTCTTCTTCTCTTTTCTTTTCTCCTTCTCTTCTCCTTCTTCTTCCTCTTCTCTTTTATTTTTGATTTTTTTTTTGAAATATAAGAGAGGGGGGGAACACTGTTCACCCCCATCTCTGCATCCCGGCCACCCCTCGGTGCACCCGGCCGGCGCCGTTCAACTGCTCCGGCGCAGTCCGAGCCGACTCTCCCCTACTGATCATCCGGTCCGGCGGGTCACTGGAACCCCATCTCCATCCACACCCGGCCGAGTCTCCGGCCCGGCTGTCCTCCAGCCCGGCGGCAAGTCCATCGGCTGCTCCCCTCTGCGTTCCTCTCTGGCGACTGCGTACTTCCCGGCGGCCGCTGCTCGAGCTCCTCCTCCCATCTATGCATCCCGAGCTCCCCCTCTGCTGCTTCCCCTCGCACCACCGATGGCCGGCGGCTCTCCCTCCACCGTCCTCTGCAACTTCCATCCATCCTTCCATCAACTTCCATCCATCCATTCCTCCATCACCCATCCATCCACCACCATCAGCCGGCCTGCTCCCCTATTCCTCCTTGCTCCACTGCAGTCCGCTGCTCCCCGCGCTCGGCGGTGCTGCCGAACTCCGGCGAGCCTCCGTCGACACCCCAGTAAGCTTCTTCTCCCTCTTCCTGTTCTCTCTCTCTCTCTCTCTCTCTCTCTATATATATATATATATATATATATATATATATATATATATATATATATATATATGTATATATACATATGTATATACATGAATATATATAAAATATGTATATGTAATTGTAAGTATGTAATTTTGTGTAGACACCTACGTATATACGTATATGTATATAGTATTATCTAATTAAATGTTTTAAATACGTAAATATGAATAAGCTTTTATTTAATTAATATCTTAAAATACATAATGTATTAGTATGTTAAGAATTAATGTATTAGTAAAATGTAATATGTGTATTTAATAAATGTATATGTATATATAGTTAATGTAAAGTATTTATATATATTTAATTAATGTGAAAAATTAGTATATGTATTTTAATATATTTTCTATATATATATGATTGATATATATAAATACGTGTTCCATATATGTATTTTATATATATCCATACTTAGCCTATTTTCAATATATATATTTAATTGGTATATGTGTATATCTGGATTTTATATATATATATACTTAGCATATTTCAATATATATTTAATTGGTATGTATAGTGTATACTTAGTATATGTATGTATTTAAAATATGTAAATGTATATTATTTATTTATTAGAAATTAACTGTATAATGTAATGGATGTATCTAAATATGAATAAGTATATCATTTATTTTTATTTAAATAATTGTATAAGTATGTATTAATTAAGGCATATGTATATATATGTATATTGGTATGTATTTGTGTATGTGTACGTATTAAATAATATATTTTAATATGTATAATTTGGTACATATATATATGTGTACAGATATATGTATATGAGAAATATAATAAGATTTGGAATATATTCAAAATAACCGTAAATTGGTATCAATATATATATGTAGATTTATATTTCATTTTGGTATATGTAAGTATATATACATATATATAAACTTATTTTTGGTATAGGTATAAACATGTATTATATATGTGTTTTAGTATTTAATATTATATATATAATGTATTGGCATATATATATGTGTATATATATTTTGTATAAACCCTTAGCATATTTTTAACATATATATATACATATATATTGTATATGTATTTAATTTGATATACATATATATTGTATATGTATTTAATTTGATATACATATATATTATAAGTATTAATGTTAGTAAAGATATGTATATTTATTATGTATATCCTACTAGATGACCCTAGTTAACTAGTGCCCTGCCTGGCATAGCTCTGAGGCCAGTATATTTCTTCTGTGTGTTAGGACAGCATCTGATACAAGTGTTATATTTGTGATATGTTATAGGACTGTTGGTTTACCCAGGGGATACTCTGGAACAGGACATCGGTTTTACCAGCTAAGGACCCAAGGCAAGTACATTCTCTGATTAGTTTCTAATTTATGATATCTCCTATGTTCACTGTATCTAGTGTAAATATCCATGATCTTGACACGATGGTTACACGGATTGGTATACACGGATCTCGTCATGAGATGTTATTCCTTATTCATGGTGTAGCTTGTACGAGACTTGTTTCCTTGATATCTTGTGCATGTACAGACACTAATTCCCGGGGAGATTTGCTACCTTCCTAGGGAATCCTGTGCCATAGCGTACCATGATTGGATCTACTATACCAGTCGGGGGTTTGGGGAGTACTTTAGTGTAGATATGTGATCATACCCAACTTTATATGCACCATAGCTCACCCCACATCTCACGTCGGGTGCGGCCTGACCACTTATATGAACCATAGCTGTTACGTGTGATTAGCCTGATCTCTACATGCACCATAGCTAACCAACGGTTAGCCTGACTTTATATGAACCATAGCTAATCACATGTAACCAGCCTGATCAAGATCCCAAGCCGATCACATGTTAAAGCTAGTACTCACACACTTAGTCATAGAATTCTTGCTCATGGACATATTGCTTCTTTTCCTGCATTTACTTACAGTATTTCCAGTACTTCTCTCATTGTACATTCTCGTACTTATACATGCATCTGGTATGTTTCCATCTAGAACTGCTACATAGTTTATGTCATTCATATAGAACTGCTATTTAGAGATGTACTTTGCTCCTTCCTGACTGGAAAATATTTTTCCAGACTGTGACATTAGTAGACTGGTTTCTGGCACTTGGGGATTGGAAGTAAGGATTGCAGGTATGTATGTTATCATTAGACTTGTGCTGTATTCTTTTATTTCTTCATTTCCTATCGTGCTGTAGTTGTGATTGAGTATTTCTAGATTTATTTTAGTGTTATCCGTGTCTCCTTATGGAGTTGGATACTAGTGTGAGATTATTTAGATAGTACTTGACATAGACAGCGTTCTACCGCCGATGCTGCGGCGTAGGCTGGACGTACCCACGCTCTCGTGCCCTTATACCGGGTGCGGGTCGTGACAACTCCCAAACCGATCCGGCGGCCATCTTCAACTCGGCGGCTCCTCCCTCTCCTCCAACTCCTCTCGCTGCTGACTCTCCTCTCCGACCTGTTCCGGCGACCGAGCACGGCGACTCCGGCCTTCAGCCCCGCTGCCGCTGCTCCTCCCTTTCAGCCGGCCACCGGTCCACCCGCGCGCCTCCGGCGAGCATCGACCGAGCCGAGTCCCCCTCTGCGAACTCCGGCGCTGCACCCGATCCCGGCGGCTTCCCCCTCCGGCGGCCGGCGGCTCCACCCCTCTGTGAGTCTTCTTCTTCTCCCTTCTTTCTCTTTATATATATATATGTATACATATATATATATAAAGAGAAAGAAGGGAGAAGAAGAAGACTCACAGAGGGGTGGAGCCGCCGGCCGCCGGAGGGGGAAGCCGCCGGGATCGGGTGCAGCGCCGGAGTTCGCAGAGGGGGACTCGGCTCGGTCGATGCTCGCCGGAGGCGCGCGGGTGGACCGGTGGCCGGCTGAAAGGGAGGAGCAGCGGCAGCGGGGCTGAAGGCCGGAGTCGCCGTGCTCGGTCGCCGGAACAGGTCGGAGAGGAGAGTCAGCAGCGAGAGGAGTTGGAGGAGAGGGAGGAGCCGCCGAGTTGAAGATGGCCGCCGGATCGGTTTGGGAGTTGCCGGAGCGGCTGAACAGGCCGGCTGTGGGGAGTCGGCCGAGAGCACAGTGCCGCCGGGTGCACAGTATAGGGGGGAATTGAACAGTGTTCCCCCCCCTATGAAGATTTAAATTCAATGAAAAAAAGAAACAATAAAGAGGAAGAAGAAGAAAGAAGGAGAAGAAGAGAAGAAAAAATAGAAGAAGAAAGGGGATTTCCAACGTAGGAGAGAGGTGGGGCTTGGGAAATTTTTGGAGGCTTGTGAGGTGGTGTTTTCTAGGATGCATAGGGATTAGGGTTTGAGGGTACAAGTCATTAAATAGGGAGAGAGAGGGTGTGATGTAGGGTGAGGATTTGACCCACTTAAATGAGTGGCTATGATGATTCATGAAATATTAATTCATGTAGGTTTTAAATAAAAATTAATAGGCTCCCTCATTGATTAAAATAATTAGGTTGGCACCTACAATTGAATAATTGCAACTTAGCCCCCCTTAAATTCGAGAAATTGCACAAACACATAAAATGACGAAAATTGGGCGGGCGATTCGGGGTCCGATATTTTGTAGGGTCAGGGGACGCTGTAAGATGGGTATGGGCTGAATTTGCAGGACACTGGAATTAATTGGGGATTTTAGAATCGGATAAAATGGTATCCTCAATTTTAAATAGAATTAAATGCAAGTTGTGTTCAACAATTAATTAGGAGTACCTGGGATCAAAATCAGGTCAAGTCATCAATACCAATATTGAAGAAGACTCAGAACAGAATATTACCCTAATTTGGGCCGCACGAAAAATAGGTCAAGATGGCCTCCAATTTTCGATTGGAACGTACAACGATACAAAATAGGAATTTAAAAATAAACGTCCGCGACGATTTTTGTGCGGCCAGAACAATGTACAGGGAGCAAAATTATGAGTTGTAAAAATAGTAGAATTGAAGGCGGACATGTCTAGGACAAGATTGTGAAATTTGTTGGAAGACAAAAGTCTGGATAGTGCTCCAAATATCGAAGCAAAGGCAAATGCGCAAAATATTAAATAAAATACAGTAATTAATTATAAACTCCAAGAATTAAATTCTAGATAAAATAATTAACCTCAAAATTCCATAATTCGGACAGGTGCTATCTACTGGCTTCTAGGTCAGTCTGCTAGCTAATATAAAATAATAACACTGCATATAATTATATGTATAATTACACATCACATAATTATTAAATTAAATACTATCAGGCAATTAATTAATTATAATACCATAATATTAAATATTGTAAAAATTCGAAAATACCCCTGTTTTCAGAATGTGGTAGTGACAAGTCTACCCACCTTATAAGAATTTCGTCCTCGAAATTTAAAATCCTCATATTAGCATTTAATCATACACATTATTATTCCCTCAATTAAATTCATCAACCACGAATAATCCACAAGGTCTTTTCAAAATTTCAAAAATCTAAAATTGTTGTATAACCTGAAAAATCTTCAAGTAAAATCAAAGTCCATCAAAAATTTCCTTGAAAGTTTTTAGCTACTAATTCGATACTCAGAATTTAATATCCACTCCTCAAAAACTCAACAATATGATATTTAAGGATTCTCCAAATGTCACATCCCATGTAAAATTCTAAAATTCATAACTTGCAAATAAATAAATACATTGATAAATCTCCCAAATTTCCAAATTAATAACCAACTTAAACATGTCATAATCCTTCCTGGAATTAATACATCATAATTTCCGTCATGTTAAATTCTTGACCCTTTATTTAAATCAATGTTTATCCTCGAATTTTTAAATCCTCGATGGTTTTATTTATGTATTTATTCCTATCAAATTTAAATTCCTTATATCATATAATCATGAACTACTCCATATTGTTATTTCACAATAAATTCTTCAAAGATTCTATAAATAGCATAGCCCTAAAAATCTTCAAAAATAAATCAAATCACATTCTTATCACAATATTCTCTAAAATTTTAAGTTTATAACGAAATACAAGAATTTAATATTCAATCCTCTAATTGAACTCTATTCAATGCATATTTCAAAAAAATTGAATCTCGTCCCAAATTTGAATTTAACACTAATCCATTGGTGTTCTTATCCCTCGATTTTTTTTTTCTCATAATATGCAACGATGTAATACTTATGGAACCTCCAATACAATATTCAAAATATAAGTTCTCAACTTGCAGTCCAACAAATATATCGATGGCCTTCTTAAATTTCTCAAATTCAATGATAAATTCAATCATTTCATAATTTTCTAAAAATCAATGATTTAACAAAACTTCAATTACGCCATATCAAAATTCCAACTCTTTATTTAATTTAATATTTTTTTCTCAAAATTTTGGCACTTTGTCTCTCTTTGTCAAGTCATAACCTCTTTGTTAATCTTTATTACAGTTAAATCCTCAACAATCAAAGTCTAAGAGAATTCTACCTACACTCATACAACATGCAACCTAAAGGGATTATGTATGATCATGGTATCTTTTGCCAGGGTATTACAGTCTCTGTAACAGGGGTACTACTAACTACATTATAACAAGAAATCATGCATACAACTATAGTACTAAGGAATCAACCAATCAATCAAGTAGATAGGAACAGAATAAAGGAAAGAACAGAACTTGTCAACACATTACCTGCAGTATCGGTCTCCTCGACCGTCATCGCAAATGCTCGCCCTGCTGGGGTGGTTCCCTTTGCGGGTGCTGAGCAACATGCGGTTCTACAGGTAGCCTAACTGGATCTCTATAATCTGAAGCTGCGCGCTGGCCGGGAGGATAAGGAACTCGAAGACAATCCCTTACTCGATGTCCCGCAGCGCCGCAGTGCAAACAAAGTCCTAGCCTCGTTCTACAGCTCTTCCGAAGGTGACCTGGCTTCTTACAGAAATAACAAGTTCGTTGATCCTGCTGTACAGGAACTGGTGCCGGGTACTGCTGTTGATACTGAAATGCCCTCGGCTGTCGCCGAATTGGAACTGGTGCCTGGTACTGCTGTTGATACTGAAATGCCCTCGGCTGCCACTGGCCAGGATACTGCTGGGCAACTCTCTCAACTGTCTGTAGTGCCATCTGGTGAGCGTTCTCCATGCTCTCTCTCATCAGCTCGGTTTGTGCCTGGTGCGCTTCTGCTTGCACCCTCTGAGCCTCAGCTTGAACTCGCTGAGCATCTGCCGCCATTTTCTGGGCATCTACCATGCCTTGGATCAAGGTAAACATCTGAGTTCCGTCAATGGGCAAACCTCCGGGAATCGGAGTTGATGGAGGAGGAAGGTTGTCCGTCACAGCTGCGGCTATCCTCTTAACAGGTGGAGGAGGAGGATCACCTACGTGCATCGGAGATGTAGAAGGAACTACGGATGTCTGTCCATCAGGTGGAGAGGTGGCAGACCCCTCTAAAACTGGTGTTCCCGCTCTCATAGACCTTGTCTGCGGCGACATCCTGAAGACAGATCCCAAGGAATCAATTAAGGCAAAATGCGATATCATCAAGAAAGGATAGTATAGTTCTAAAGAAGCAACATTCAAGATAGATAGACTGGAAATAAACCCTAGTTGTGATTGCATGGTCAAGATGTATCCATGGTCTGATACCTCTATCCTTATAGGTACCACAGTTCTATCACAAGCACACTCACTGCTAGCTACCTTACCTACTGCAATCGCTAATACTAGTTATCCTTATCACTCAAGTGCATATCAATTTCAATACACTATACTAAGTGCTGCACTTTCTAGTACAACCCTTGATGATCACCCAAGTCAGTTTGCAGTGAATATCAATCATGCTCAAGCCAACATATCCTTACACATGCATCTTACCTACTTATATCATATCTCTCCCATTATAAAATCTTATCCTCAAATAAATATTCCTCAAATAACTCCTCGAATAAAAATTAAAGTAAATGTATACACTTTCCTCAAGGTCAATTATTTAAATACTGAAATGAAAACTTAATCACACAAAATCCTTACAGACTTGTCTAGGTTTAATGAATCGAATCTGAATCCTCAAAATAAAATTTTAATAACCATATTTCAACTCTTCAATTTCAAAATTTTTGCAATTCATTGAAATCTTCAAAATAAGATTTTAACAACATAATATCTCATCCCCTCAAAATTCTTAAAATTTGAAATTCATTTTCAATCCTCAAATTAAAATTTGAATCCACCTTCTGTAGTCTAATAGCTCTAATGTTAATCATTTTCACTGTCCTCATTGACATGTGTTATCAGATAATAATACCATAAATCAGTCTATAACTTCCTCTTAATATGAAATCAACTCTATAATGAAGCAAAATCCTAATTTAAATACCTAATCAACAACAATCAAATCAAGTGAAACCAAAATCCTAATTTAATAACAAATCAACACAATCAAATTCAATATCAACAAGTGAGAATGGACAGAATAAGGGAATGAATTTAAATTGGAAGTTTCAACAAGATTCTCAGGGGTCATCCCAGGAATCTCTCAAGAAATTGTGATTGAGTATTTGCTCTCGTCCTAGTATCCTATATCCTATGTCCTATAGCAGGCACGCAGTAGTATAACAAGGATGTCACACTACTACGACATCGTACAACTCGCGAAGTCTGACCTGCATGGGCCACCACTAAAAACGTGTCACGACCCGCACCCGGTTTAGGGGCACGAGTGCGTGGGTACGTCCAGCCTACGCCGCAGCATCGGCGGTAGAACGCTGTCTAGGTATTGGTACTATCTAACTAATGTCGCGCAATTATCCAATCTCCATTAGGAGGCACGGATGACACAAATAGATGAACATATACTCAATCACAGAATTACAGCACGATAAGATTTCGAAACAAAAATTTAAATTAAACACATCACAAGTCCACAAGAAATAACTTAACTTAACAATATCCAAGAATCATCAAAATGCCGGAGACAAATCCGGTACCAAATAGACTGTTAGAAGAACTAACTAAAAATAGTATTTTCCAGCTAGACCTCCTGGAATCACAACTACTATCAAGTCTGCAGCTACTCACCATATGGTCCATAAAGTGTCGGACAGCGGTCCTCTAAGGCATAGTCTGGAAAAATGTTTTCAGTCAGGAAGGAGCAAAGCACAATCTCAAATAACAGTTCCATTAATTGATAATGTCTATAATACAATAAAACATGTCATGCTAGCTACTGAGAAGAAAATGTAATGACAGTTTAAGAGGGACAGGCAATGTAAAGAGACAGGTAATAGGCAATTATGATATAGTCAGTGCATGTATGGAAATAAAAGAACAAGGAACAGTATCATATACGGGTGATGTAGTATATGATCTAAAATAGAGAACTGTAACTATTCTAAGTGTTTGAAATAGTAGTTTCAAAATGTGATCGGCTTGGGACATGTACAGTAGCTACAGTCTGGCTAATCATACGTGGGGGTATGATTGACACCAATAATATTTAATTATGCAATGGGTATTTGATCACATTTCTCACTAGCCATTTCCCCGCCCCCAACTAGTACTGTGGATCCAATCATGACACGTCACGAATACACAACATTGTCTAATATATTAAGTACAATGTCTAATAAATTATTTACAATGTCTAATATCAATGTCTAATGTAAATGTCAATGTCAATATAAATGTCGTGTATAATGTCGATACGAAAATCAAGGTAACATCTCATGACTGCAGATCCAAGCTATACTAGTCCGTGTAGCACAGTGACAAAGATTCAGATGTAACATTTCATGATTTTTGAACTTATAGAATTTATCAAGAATTGGAAATTATCAGAGAATGTACTTGCCTCGGTCCTTAGCTGGTATTTATGGATGTCCTGTTCCAGAGTATCCCCTGGTAACCAACAGTCCTATAAACACATCACAATATGACATTTGTATCAGAAGCTATCCTAACACACAATAGAAATACACTGGCCTCAGGGCCAGCCAGGCAGGGCACTAGTCAACTAAGGTCATCTAGTAGGACTACATATTTAAATAACATCTTATTAATTAATTACATATAATATCCCTCAATACAATTATAGATATATGTATAAATATATATACTTTAAAATAAATGATTCTTGTATGTATATATAAACATAATAATTTATACTTACAATATTTTATACATGCACCAAATTTAAATACATTTACAATATATATATATACCTTTTAAAATTACATATTTAATTTATACTAGTGTATACTCATATATATGCCAAAATACATTAATTAAATATAAATACTTTACATTTTATATACAAATTACATGAAATACATATACTAATTATTTATACAATTAAATAAAATAATTACTATACATATTTATATTTTAAAATATATACATTATATATACTATACATATACAAAATATATATACTTATACATATACATTTATCAATTATATATATACAATTACATTTATATTAGTTATCTATACATTAACATATACCTAAGTTATATATACACCTTAATACATTACATAAATTAATGTACACCATATATTAATTAACTAATGGGTTCTATACAATATATACATTACATACATTATTCCCATTTCTATTTAAAAATATATTAAGTATATAAGAAATATACATTTATACGTACCAATATTATATATATACTAATTAAACAATTAACAAAATAATACTATATACACATATACATATCTATTAGATATATACATACAATTAATTTTATATATATATACATATATATATAAACATATATATATATATGTATATACTTGAATATATATATATAGGATATGTATATGTATTGTAGGCATTTAAATTTATGAAAATGTACAGTATTTATTTTATTTAAAATTAATTGTATGTATATATCTAATAGATATGTATATGTGTATATAGTATTATTTTGTTAATTGTTTAATTAGTATATATATAATATTGGTACGTATAAATGTATATTTCTTATATACTTAATATATTTTTAAATAGAAATGGGAATAATGTATGTAATGTATATATTGTATAGAACCCATTAGTTAATTAATATGTGGTGTACATTAATTTATGTAATGTATTAAGGTGTATATATAACTTAGGTATATGTTAATGTATAGATAACTAATATAAATGTAATTGTATATATATAATTGATAAATGTATATGTATAAGTATATATATTTTGTATATGTATAGTATATATAATGTATATATTTTAAAATATAAATATGTATAGTAATTATTTTATTTAATTGTATAAATAATTAGTATATGTATTTCATGTAATTTGTATATAAAATGTAAAGTATTTATATTTAATTAATGTATTTTGGCATATATATGAGTATACACTAGTATAAATTAAATATGTAATTTTAAAAGGTATATATATATATATTGTAAATGTATTTAAATTTGGTGCATGTATAAAATATTGTAAGTATAAATTATTATGTTTATATATACATACAAGAATCATTTATTTTAAAGTATATATATTTATACATATATCTATAATTGTATTGAGGGATATTATATGTAATTAATTAATAAGATGTTATTTAAATATGTAGTCCTACTAGATGACCTTAGTTGACTAGTGCCCTGCCTGGCTGGCCCTGAGGCCAGTGTATTTCTATTGTGTGTTAGGATAGCTTCTGATACAAATGTAATATTGTGATGTGTTTATAGGACTGTTGGTTACCAGGGGATACTCTGGAACAGGACATCCATAAATACCAGCTAAGGACCGAGGCAAGTACATTCTCTGATAATTTCCAATTCTTGATAAATTCTATAAGTTCAAAAATCATGAAATGTTACATCTGAATCTTTGTCACTGTGCTACACGGATTAGTATAGCTTGGATCTGCAGTCATGAGATGTTACCTTGATTTTCGTATCGACATTATACACGACATTTATATTGACATTGACATTTACATTAGACATTGATATTAGACATTGTAAATAATTTATTAGACATTGTACTTAATATATTAGACAATGTTGTGTATTCGTGACGTGTCATGATTGGATCCACAGTACTAGTTGGGGGCGGGGAAATGGCTAGTGAGAAATGTGATCAAATACCCATTGCATAATTAAATATTATTGGTGTCAATCATACCCCCACGTATGATTAGCCAGACTGTAGCTACTGTACATGTCCCAAGCCGATCACATTTTGAAACTACTATTTCAAACACTTAGAATAGTTACAGTTCTCTATTTTAGATCATATACTACATCACCCGTATATGATACTGTTCCTTGTTCTTTTATTTCCATACATGCACTGACTATATCATAATTGCCTATTACCTGTCTCTTTACATTGCCTGTCCCTCTTAAACTGTCATTACATTTTCTTCTCAGTAGCTAGCATGACATGTTTTATTGTATTATAGACATTATCAATTAATGGAACTGTTATTTGAGATTGTGCTTTGCTCCTTCCTGACTGGAAACATTTTTCCAGACTATGCCTTAGAGGACCGCTGTCCGACACTTTATGGACCATATGGTGAGTAGCTGCAGACTTGATAGTAGTTGTGATTCCAGGAGGTCTAGCTGGAAAATACTATTTTTAGTTAGTTCTTCTAACAGTCTATTTGGTACCGGATTTGTCTCCGGCATTTTGATGATTCTTGGATATTGTTAAGTTAAGTTATTTCTTGTGGACTTGTGATGTGTTTAATTTAAATTTTTGTTTCGAAATCTTATCGTGCTGTAATTCTGTGATTGAGTATATGTTCATCTATTTGTGTCATCCGTGCCTCCTAATGGAGATTGGATAATTGTGCGACATTAGTTAGATAGTACCAATACCTAGACAGCGTTCTACCGCCGATGCTGCGGCGTAGGCTGGACGTACCCACGCACTCGTGCCCCTAAACCGGGTGCGGGTCGTGACAGCTCTGTGCTTCCTCAAATCACCACCCACCTATACACACTATGCAAACTAGCTATGTATATAGATTGGTATATCGAATATGCAGAAATTAAAACACAAGGATAGGCAAAACCCTAAGAAACAATTCATCAAACACAAGAAGTACAAAAAAATGGTTTTACATAAGAACATCATGAATCCTCAGATCAAAACCCCTAAATCGAGTTCAAACCTACATACATGAGATGAAATCCGTCTACATGTAAACCCCTAGGGTTAGGGTTCATGAAATTGGGGAAAACCAAACGTGGGTCACCCAAAACCCTAATTT
Organism: Iris macrosiphon; assembly: GCA_036927795.1. Classification (NCBI taxonomy): domain Eukaryota; kingdom Viridiplantae; phylum Streptophyta; class Magnoliopsida; order Asparagales; family Iridaceae; genus Iris; species Iris macrosiphon. The sequence goes on from JAYESA010000751.1 coordinate 63,208, forward strand.
CTCCTAGGTCTTTATATAGGATCCCTAGAAATCGAGATCTACACAATAGGGGGTTTCCTAATGGGCACAACAACAGAAATCAGAGATTAAATGAGTTAAAATTCGGATTTTACCTATAGGGATATGGTTTGCCTATGAAGGTTCTTCTTCCCCAAGGTTTCTTGACCCAAGCTCCTTGTTTCCCTTTGCTTTGGAGGAGGAAGATGGAATCCTAGGGTTTGATTCCGAATTTGGGGGTGGGGGAAAGGGTTTTCTTAATGGAGACTAGGGTTTCCTTTCTTCATGAAGGAAAAAGGGTTGAGGGTGGCTCCCTTTTATATAAAAAACTAGGTTAGGGTTTCAAATGCATAAGATTAGGTTAATCCCCCATGTTAGGTCAATAAGAACTTAATTAACTAAGGTTTAGTCATTCTAGGGTTCGAGGTTCAAACCTAAAATTGGAATTCTAGGGTTTCTCTAGAATTTGGGTTTCAAAATTAGGGTTTAGTCATTAGGGTAGTCCTAATGAGTTCTAGGGTTTGACCTAAACCAAACACAACTAACAACATATAAATAGTTTATGAAACTCAGCAGATTAATTAAATATATAATTATTCAAAATAGTGAAATTACACAAATTCCCTAATCTGGAAATGTGGTAGTGACAAGTCTACCCTCCTTAAAAGAATTTCGTCCTCGAAATTTAAAGTCCTCATAGTAGTGTTTATTCATCATTTTATTTCTCATCAATAGTTAAATTCATCAATCACAAAATCAGGTAGTAATCCATCTTGCCATTTCACAATCTCAAATTTTTTTTTTTTGTATTCTTGCAATATCCTCGAAAATTAAAAATCAAGGTCCATTTCCTCACAATTCCCACGAATTTAAATTAAAAATTAAATACTCGGAATTTGATATCTGTTCCTCAAATTGAATTTCAATCAATGTATTGATTCTCGTCCCAAAGAGTCTGAATTCCAACAATAATCCATCAATGATCTGATTCTTCAGTTTTCTTTTTCCTCAAAATACTTAATAATGCGACACTTATGGATCCTTCAAATGTAACGTTCGCAATATAAAAATTTAAATTACTATATTGCAATCAAATATATATAATGATAATTTTCCAAATTTTCCTCAAATTTTCAATGATAAATTATATCATAATCAACCTTCCTGAAATTAATAATCATCAATTCTGCCATGTTAAATTTTTAATCATTTATTTAAATTAGCGTTTATCCTCAAATTTCAATCATACCTCGATCTTTGTAAAATCAATGATCCATCAACTCTGTTATAACAACCCCTAAATTCTTTATTTAAATTAATGCTGATCCACAATTTAATCATCTTGTCCCTTTTTGTCAGTCATAACCTTGTCATAGATCTTTGCTATGGTCAAAACCCTAATGATCATGGTTTAAGAAAACTCTACCTACAGCCATGCAATTTAAGAAAAATATATAGGTCATGTATCTTTTGTCATGGTATTTAAGTCTCTCTTAGGGTGTACTACTAGTTATATTCTAACAAGAAAATCATGAATATGAACTACAGCACTAGGGAAATCAATCAATCAAGAGACGGGAACATTAGGAAAAAGAAGAATCTGCTACCATATTACTTGTAGTATCTACTATCTCTAACAACACTTAACTCTAGCACATTCACTAACTAATTTCCTATTCTTGTACACTGGTACCCATATCAATTAATCATTAGTCCACAAGATCCATGAATACATCCATATCGCACACACCTGTCTATTAATACCTAAATTTGATACCAAGAACCTCCAACACAATCATAGGTCAAAGATACACGTAAAGTTTGATACCTCTATCTCTTTAGGTACCCCTGTTCTACTATAGTACATCCACTGCTAGTTCTCGTTCCTACTACAATTGTCCATACTATTTGTTCTTATCACTCAAGTGCACACCAAGTGTAACACACCATACTAAGTACTGCTCTTTCCAATACAACTTTAGATGGACACCCAAGTCAGTCTGCGGTGCCATCTCAATCATGCTCAAGTCAACAGATCCTTACACATATATATCATCGACTAATATATATTTCTCTTCTACCATAAAATTTATCCTTATAATAAAATCATCAAAATTTAACTTTGAACAATAAAAAGTGTATACTTTCCTCAAAGGTCAAATATTCAATATTGAAATCAAACTTTAATCACTTCTAAAATCTTTATAGCTTTGACTATGTTTATTGAATCAAATTTTTGAATCCTCAATATTTTAATAACATAACATCTTGTCCCTTGGATGGGTGACCTCCCATAGGATGGGTAACCTCTCGTAGGATCATTAACCTCGATTTGGATGGGTAACCTCCCTTGGATGGGTGACCTCCCTTAGGATGGAGGACCTCCCGTAGGAAGGGTAACCTCCCTAGAATGGGTGACCTCCCATAGGATGGGTAAACTCAGTAAGAATGGGTGACCTACCATAATTATTACCTCCCATAGGGAGGTTACCCATCCTAATGGAGGTTACCCATCCTTAGGGAGGTTACCCATCCTACGGGAGGTCCTCCATCCTAAGGGAGGTCACCCATCCTTAGGGAGGTCACCCATCCTAAGGGAGGTTGCCCATCCTAAGGGAATTTACCCATCATACGGGAGGTCACCCGTCCTAAGTGAGGTTAACCATCCTAAGAGAGGTCACCCATCCAGAGGTTACCTATCCTACGGGAGGTCACCCAACCAAATAGAGGTCACCCATCCTACGGGAGGTCACCCATCAAAATGGAGATCACATATCCTATGAGAGGTTACCCATCCTATGAAGGTCACCCATCCTAATGGAGGTTACCCATCCTAGGGAAGACATCCATCCTAAGGAAGGTTACCCATACTTAGGTAGGTCACCCATCCTATAGGAGGTCACCCATCCTTAGGGAGGTTACCCATCCAAATGGAGGTTACCCATCCTAAGGGAGGTCACCCATCCTAGGGAGGTTACCCATCCAAATGGAGGTCACCAATCCTATAGGTGGTCACCCATCCTAGGGAGGTTACCCATCCAAAGGGATGTTACCCATCCTAGGGAAGACATCCATCCTATGAAGGTCACCCATCCTAATGGAGGTTACCCATCCTAGGGAAGACATCCATCCTACGCGAGGTCACCCATCCAAGGGAGGACACCCATCCAAGGGAGGTCACCCATCCTATGGGAGGTCACCCATCCTAGGGATGTTACCCATCCTAAGTGAGGTTAGCCATCCTAAGAGAGGTTACCTATCCTTAGTAAGGTTACCCATCCTTAGGGAGGTCACCCATCCTAAGGAAGGTTGCCCATCCTAAGGGAATTTACCCATCATACGGGAGGTTACCCATCCTAAGAGAGGTCACCCATCCAGAGGTTACCTATCCTACGGGAGGTCACCCAACCAAATGGAGGTCACATATCCTACGAGAGGTTACCCATCCTATGAAGGTCACCCATCCTAATGGAGGTTACCCATCCTAGGGAAGACATCCATCCTAAGGGAGGTTACCCATACTTAGGTAGGTCACCCATCCTATAGGAGGTCACCCATCTAAATGGAGGTTACCCATCCAAATGGAGGTTACCCATCCTAAGGGAGGTCACCCATCCTAGGGAGGTTACCCATCCAAATGGAGGTCACCAATCCTATAGGTGGTCACCCATCCTAGGGAGGTTACCCATCCAAAGGGAGGTTACCCATCCTAGGGAAGACATCCATCCTATGAAGGTCACCCATCCTAATGGAGGTTACCCATCCTAGGGAAGACATCCATCCTACGGGAGGTCACCCAACCAAGGGAGGACACCCATCCTACGGGAGGTCACCCATCCTATGGGAGGTCACCCATCCTAGGGAGGTTACCCATCCTAAGTGAGGTTAGCCATCCTAAGAGAGGTTACCTATCCTTAGTGAGGTTACCCATCCTTAGGGAGGTCATCCATCCTAAGGGAGTTTGCCCATCCTAAGGGAATTTACCCATCATACGGGAGGTTACCCATCCTAAGAGAGGTCACCCATCCAGAGGTTACCTATCCTACGGGAGGTCACCCAACCAAATGGAGGTCACCCATCCTACGGGAGGTCACCCATCCTAAGGGAGGTCACCTATCCAACCGGAGGTTACCCATCCTAGTGGAGGTCACCCATCCAACTGGAGGTTACCCATCCTCAGGGAGGTTGTCACTACCACATTCTGAAAACAGGGGTATTTTCGACTTTTTGCAATATTTAATATTATGTTATTTATAATTAATTAATTGCGTAATAGTATATTGATTTAAATAATTATTATGTGTGATGTGTAATTAAATATATAATTATATGCAGTGTTAATTATTTTATTTTAGCTAGCAGACTAGACCTAGAAGCCAGTAGACGAACCCCTATCCGAATTATAGAATTCTGGATTTTATTATTTTATTTAGAATTTAATATTTGGAGATTGTAATTAATTACTGTATTTTATTTAATATTTTGCGCATTGCCTTTGCTTCGATATTTGGAGCACTATCCAGACTTTTGTCTTCCAACAAATTTCACAATCTTGCTCTAGACATGCCCACCTTCAATTCTGCTATTTTTGCAACTCATAATTTTGCTTCCTGTATATTATTTCTGGCCGCACAAAAGTCGTCGCGGACGTTTATTTTTAATTTCCTATTTTTGTATCGTTGTGCGTTCCAATCAAAAATTGGAGGCCATCTTGACCTATTTTTCGTGCGACCCAAATTAGGGTAATATTCTGTTCTGAGTCTTCTTCAATATTGGTATTGATGACTTGACCTGATTTTGGCCCCAAGTACTCCTAATTAATTGTTGAACACAACTTGCATTTATTTCTATTTAATTTGAGGATACCATTTTATCTGATTTTAAAATCCCAAATTAATTCTAGTGCCCTGCAAATTCAGCCCATACCCATCTTACAGCGTCCCCTGACCCTACAAAACATTGGACCCCGAATCGCCCGCCCAATTTTCGTCATTTCATGTGTTTGTACAATTTCCCAAATTTAAGGGGGTTAAATTGCAAAATTGTATTTTGTACCAACACCCAATTATTTTAATCAATGAGGGAATCCAATATTTAAATTAAACTCTCACCCTCAAAGCCCCATGAATTATTTTCTCTGACTAATCTGGACCACCCATTTAATTGGGTGCATCCTCACCATTGGATTCATAAACCCTCATCCTATTTAATGTATTGTCCCATCCTCAACCCTAATCCCTATGCATCATAGAAAACCCCACCTCCTCACAAGCCCCCTCTCTTCCAACGTAGGATTTTTCTCCTTCTTCTTTCTTCTTCTCTTTCTTTTCTTCTTCCTCTTCTTCCTTTCTTCCTTTTCTTCTTGTTCTTTATTTATATTGAACTTAATTTCAAATTTTGAACTGTAAGGGGAGGAACACTGTTCCGGCGGCCGGCGCTCTTCCTGCTGCTGCCGCAGTTCCAATCCCGGCGGCTCCTTCACCTATCCGACCATCAGCCGGCGTTCTCCCCGCGTGGCACCGTTCAGCGGCCTCTCCACGGCGGCTGAGCCAGCCCGGCGCTGCTGTCCGGCGCCCTCCGGCGGATCTCCCCGGCGGCTCAGGCTCTCCACGGCGGCCAACCTCCCCGCTGGTCTACTCCATCCCGCAGCGGTTTCCCGGCGAGCGGTCAGCCGGCTGCTTCCGCTGGGACCACTGCTCCTCCCTCCATCTCCCCGGTCCGGCGGCCGACCACCTGTCCGCTGCTGCTCCTCCTCCTCCTGATCGGCCGGCGCTGCCCTCCGGCCGGCGGCCACTCCGGCGACCCCCTCTGTAAGCCACTCTCTCCTTCCCTCTTTATATATATATGTATATATATATATATATATATATATGTATATATGTATGTATATAATATATTAACTTGTAATATATGTATTAGTATATATCTATGTATAGTGTATGAATGAATATATATATGTATTAGTATATATTTAAATTGTATAAATTAAATTAGTATATATATGTTTAATATCTATTTAATTAATATGTAAATGTATAGTATTGTTATTAAAAATTGATTGTATGAATATATCTAATAGATATGTATATTAATGTGAGTAGTATTATTTTTAATAAATGTAAAATAGTATTTATAATAATTGGTATACGTATATATATATTTCATGTATACTTAATATATTTTAATAAATTGGGAATAAATATATATGTATATATTTTGTAATGTATGTATAGTATTTTTAATTAATACTTAAAATATTTGAATACGTATTAGTATATGTATATGCATATTTTTATTTAATTGATATTTAAACATAATAAAATATATATAGATATAATAGTTATTTAGTTTATGTTAATACATAAATATGTATTAGTATATATTTTATATATATATTGGTTATTTTTATATAATATCTAATTAATAAAAAGGTATACGCTAGTATAAATTAAATTGATAAATTAGTATATATATTTAATTTAAATTGTATATATATATTTGTATAAGTATATATTTAAATTGTATATATAATAATTAGTATATATATAATGTAAGTATTTAGAATATAATTATGTATAGTAATTATTTTATTTAATTGTATAAATAATTAGTATATGTATTTCATTTAATTTGTATATAAAATGTAAAGTATTTATATTTAATTAATGTATTTTGGCATATATATGAGTATACACTAGTATAAATTGAATATGTAATTTTAAAAGGTATATATATATATATTGTAAATGTATTTAAATTTGGTGCAGGTATAAAAGATTGTAGGAATAAATTATTATGTTTATATATACATACAAAAATCATTTATTTTAAAGTATATATATATTATACATATATCTATAGTTGTATTGAGGTAGATTATATGTAATTAATTAATAAGGTGTTATTTAAATATTTAGTCCTACTAGGCGACCCTAGTTGACTAGTGCCTGTTTGACATGGCCCTGAGGCCAGTGTTTATAGACTGTGTGTTAGCGTAGCATCTGATGCAAATGTGGTTTGATTGTGTTGTGTTTATAGGACTGTTGGGTTACCCAGGGGATACTCTGGAACAGGACATCAATAATTACCAGCTAAGGACCCGAGGCAAGTACATTCTCTGATTAGTTTCTAATTTATGATATCTCCTATATTCACTGTATCTAGTGTAAATATCCATGATCTTGACACGATGGTTACACGGATTGGTATACACGGATCTCGTCATGAGATGTTATTCCTTATTCATGGTGTAGCTTGTACGAGACTTGTTTCCTTGATATCTTGTGCATGTACAGACACTAATTCCCGGGGAGATTTGCTACCTTCCTAGGGAATCCTGTGCCATAGCGTACCGTGATTGGATCTACAATACCAGTCGGGGGTTTGGGGAGTACTTTAGTGTAGATATGTGATCATACCCAACTTTATATGCACCATAGCTCACCCCACATCTTACGTCGGGTGCGGCCTGACCACTTATATGAACCATAGCTGTTACGTGTGATTAGCCTGATCTCTACATGCACCATAGCTAACCAACGGTTAGCCTGACTTTATATGCACCATAGCTAACCAACGGTTAGCCTGACTTTATATGAACCATAGCTAATCACATGTAACCAGCCTGATCAAGATCCCAAGCCGATCACATGTTAAAGCTAGTACTCACACACTTAGTCATAGTATCTCTTGCTCTTTGACATATGTTTCTTTTCCTGCATCTACTTACAGTATTTTCAGTATTTCCCTCATTGTACATTTCTCGTACTTATACATGCATCTGGTATGTTTCCATCTAGAACTGCTACATAGTTTATGTCATTTATATAGAACTGCTATTTAGAGATGTACTTTGCTCCTTCCTGACTGGAAAATATTTTTCCAGACTGTGACCTTAGTAGACTGGTTCCGACACACTTGGGGATTGGAAGTTAATGATTGCAGGTATGATTATGTTGTCTTTAGACTAGTGTTGTATTCTTTTATTTCTTCAAATTCCTATCGTGCTGTAGTTGTGATTGAGTATGTTATGAATATTTTTATGGTATTATCCGAATCTCCTTATGGAGTTGGATACTAGCGTGAGATTGTTAGATAGTACTTGACCTAGACAGCGTTCTACCGCCGATACTGCGGCGTAGGCTGGACGTACCCACGCTCTCGTGCCCCTAAACCGGGTGCGGGTCGTGACACGTTTTAGTGGTGGCCCATGCAGGTCAGACTTCGCGAGTTGTGCGATGTCGTAGTAGTGTGGCATCTTTGTTATACTACTGCGTGCCTGCGATAGAATATAGGACATAGGACCTAGGATACTAAGATAAGAGAGGATACTCAATCACAAATTATTTGAGAGATTCCTGGGACGACCCTTGAGAATCTCATTATAAATTCCAATTTAAATCCTTCCTCCTTGTTTTCGTCCGTCCCCACTTATTGATATTGAGTATAATTCTTGTTGACCAATTGTTAACTTTAATTCTTGGTATCGTTGTGGAGTTTTTGATTTCATATTGAGATGAATTTTATGGGCTAAAATTTCGGTATCATCTGATGACATATATTGATGAGGACAGTGAGAAAGGTAAAACGTCTACTTTGATTATGGAATCTAGAATTTATCGCAGCCATATTAGCTGTCGTGACGAGAACGTAGGAACCTAACTTGGATGTACATACTGTAGTTATGAAACTTAGAGTCTCTCGCAGCCATACCGGTTGGCGTGGCGAGGATTCTAGATGACATGATTATAGAGTTGCATACCTTAGTTACGGAACCTGTCGTTATCGCCTCTATGCTTACTGGCGTGGCGAGGAATTCTGTGTGTCATGATTTCTGGCAGACGTTTATGATTATCAGGTTGTATCTTAAATTGGTCCTTAAAATATCATCTCAAGACTTATCCATTTTGTTATTCCCGGACTTTGTTCCATCGCTTCTTTTCCTTACTAGCAGTAAGGATACCTTCCGTCCTTGATCCCATTTCCTTTTGAGCTTATTTTCTTTGAGGATTCCTTGTTAGTATAATAATTAGTGACTTGCAATTTTGGTTGTGTCTTGTATTAGTTGACTGAGTGTTGCCTGTGAATTGTAAGTGTTCCCTAGTTGGACATATGAGCATTAGGCATTAATCTAGAGATACCCATAGCATAGTACCTTGTAGCAATAGTTCTATGATAGGTGTTATTATAATTAGTATTGGTATTATAGAAAGTGCAAGTGATCGTGATTTGTAATAAGTTTGACGAGTTAATCTAAGGATGAAGCTAGTGTTACCATACCAATAGTACTAGTGATTCTACATCAAATATTTGTTGAGCAAGGTACAAATGACAGTAAGTACTTCGTGTGATGACAAACAGATTGGGGTATTAAGTAATATAGATAGAAAATCATTGAAGAAAATATGTGAGATAATAATTTGGATTATTAGAAATGATAGTGCAATTATTCGGACAGTACAATTTTTATACACAGTTGAGGTCGTAAATAATTAGTGTATTAGTGTGCACCTTGAGTATTAGAGACTGTGAGTAGTATATGTATACTTGTGGATTAAATTATAATTTGTAGAGTGGAAATGAATTTCAATTTTTAAAGAATTTTTGAGGAGATGAGATTATGTTATTAAATTTTGAGTATTCGAATTCAATTCAATAAACATAGTCAAGGCTATAAGGATTTTAAAGGTGATTAAATTTTTCGATATTTGAGTATCTGATTTTGAAGAGGTATATGCAATTTATTTCTAAGTTGATCGAGGAGTTAAACCTTGACGATTATTTCGAGGATTAACTTTATGGTAGATAAGAGATGAATATTAATATATGAGTAGATGATATACATGTGTAAGGATCTGATGACTTGAGTATGATTGAGATCTCACTGCCAACTGATTTGAGTGTCAATCTAGGGTGGTATTAGAGAGAGCAGTACTTAGTATAGTGTTGCAATTGATATGCACTTGCGTGATAAGAATAACTAGTATCAACTATTGCAGTAGGTAAGGAAGCTAGCAGTGAGTATGCTTGTAGTAAAGTGTGGTACCTAAAGAGATAGAGGTATCAAACCTTCCATGCATCATTTGACCTATGATTATATTAGAAGATATTGCAAGTATATATTAGCAGGTTCTTTCTTTTCTTTCCTCATGTTCTTTTGTCTTCTGATTGATTGATACCTTAGTACCGTAGCTGTATGCATGATTTCTTATTATAATGTAGTTAGTAGTACCCCTGATACAGAGACTGCAATACCGTGACAAAAGACACCATGATCATACATATTTTCCTTAGGTTGCATGTTGTATGGTTGTAGGTAGAATTCTCTTAGACTTGATTGTTGAGGATTTAACTGTAATAAAGATTAACGAAGAGGTTATGACTTGACAAAGAGAGACAAGGTGCCAAAAATTTCTGAGGAAAAATATTAAATTAAATAAAGAGTTGGAAATTTAATATGGCGTAATTGAAGTTTTGTTAAATCATTGATTTTTAGAAAATTATGAAAAGATTGAATTTATCATTGAATTTGAGGAATTTAAGAAGGCCATCGAGATATTTATTGAACTGCAAGTTGTGAACTTATATTTTGAATATTGTATTGGAGGTTCCATAAGTATTTCATCGTTGCATATTATGGGAAAGAAAGAAATTGAAAAAAAAAAAAAAAAAAAAATCGAGGGATAAAGAACACAAATGGATTAGTGTTAAATTCAAATTTGGGACGAGATTCAATTTTTGAAATATACATTGATTAGAGTTCAATTAGAGGATTGAATGTTAAATTCTTGTATTTCGTTATTAACTTAAAATTTCAGAGGATATTGTGATAAGAATGGGATTTGATTTATTTTGAAGATTTTTAGGGATATGCTATTTATAGAATTTTTGAAAGAATTTACTGTGAAATAACAATATGGAGTGGTTCATGATTATATGATTTGAGGAATTTAATTTTGATGGTAGTAAATACATAAATAAAACAATTGAGGAAAAAAAAAAAATTTGAGGATAATTATTGATTTAAACAAATGGTTAAGAAATTAACATGGCATAATTGGTGGTTTATTAATTCCAGGAAAGATTTTGACATGTTTAAAGTTGGTTATTAATTTAGAAATTTTGGGAGATTTAACAATGTATTTATTTAATTACAAGTTATGAATTTTAGAACTTTATATTTGAATGTGACAATTGGAGAATCCTTAAATATCATATTGTTGAGTTTTTGAGGAGTGGATATTAAATTCTGAGTATCGAATTAGTAGCTGAAAACTTTCAGGAAATTTTGATGAAAAAGGGACTTTGATTCTATGTCGAGGATTTTTACAGGAATACAAATAATTTCAGATTTTGAAATTGTGAAAAGACCTTGTGGATTATTCGTGGTTGATGAATTTAATTGGGGAAATAATAATGATGTGTATGATAAACACTAGTATGAGGATTTTAAATTTCGAGGACGAAATTCTTTTAAGGTGGGTAGACTTGTCACTACCACATTCTGAAAACAGGGGTATTTTCGACTTTTTGCAATATTTAATATTATGTTATTTATAATTAATTAATTGCGTAATAGTATATTGATTTAAATAATTATTATGTGTGATGTGTAATTAAATATATAATTATATGCAGTGTTAATTATTTTATTTTAGCTAGCAGACTAGACCTAGAAGCCAGTAGACGAACCCCTATCCGAATTATAGAATTCTGGATTTTATTATTTTATTTAGAATTTAATATTTGGAGATTGTAATTAATTACTGTATTTTATTTAATATTTTGCGCATTGCCTTTGCTTCGATATTTGGAGCACTATCCAGACTTTTGTCTTCCAACAAATTTCACAATCTTGCTCTAGACATGCCCACCTTCAATTCTGCTATTTTTGCAACTCATAATTTTGCTTCCTGTATATTATTTCTGGCCGCACAAAAGTCGTCGCGGACGTTTATTTTTAATTTCCTATTTTTGTATCGTTGTGCGTTCCAATCAAAAATTGGAGGCCATCTTGACCTATTTTTCGTGCGACCCAAATTAGGGTAATATTCTGTTCTGGGTCTTCTTCAATATTGGTATTGATGACTTGACCTGATTTTGGCCCCAAGTACTCCTAATTAATTGTTGAACACAACTTGCATTTATTTCTATTTAATTTGAGGATACCATTTTATCTGATTTTAAAATCCCAAATTAATTCTAGTGCCCTGCAAATTCAGCCCATACCCATCTTACAGCGTCCCCTGACCCTACAAAACATTGGACCCCGAATCGCCCGCCCAATTTTCGTCATTTCATGTGTTTGTGCAATTTCCCAAATTTAAGGGGGTTAAATTGCAAAATTGCATTTTGTACCAACACCCAATTATTTTAATCAATGAGGGAATCCAATATTTAAATTAAACTCTCACCCTCAAAGCCCCATGAATTATTTTCTCTGACTAATCTGGACCACCCATTTAATTGGGTGCATCCTCACCATTGGATTCATAAACCCTCATCCTATTTAATGTATTGTCCCATCCTCAACCCTAATCCCTATGCATCATAGAAAACCCCACCTCCTCACAAGCCCCCTCTCTTCCAACGTAGGATTTTTCTCCTTCTTCTTTCTTCTTCTCTTTCTTTTCTTCTTCCTCTTCTTCCTTTCTTCCTTTTCTTCTTGTTCTTTATTTATATTGAACTTAATTTCAAATTTTGAACTGTAAGGGGAGGAACACTGTTCCGGCGGCCGGCGCTCTTCCTGCTGCTGCCGCAGTTCCAATCCCGGCGGCTCCTTCACCTATCCGACCATCAGCCGGCGTTCTCCCCGCGTGGCACCGTTCAGCGGCCTCTCCACGGCGGCTGAGCCAGCCCGGCGCTGCTGTCCGGCGCCCTCCGGCGGATCTCCCCGGCGGCTCAGGCTCTCCACGGCGGCCAACCTCCCCGCCGGTCTACTCCATCCCGCAGCGGTTTCCCGGCGAGCGGTCAGCCGGCTGCTTCCGCTGGGACCACTGCTCCTCCCTCCATCTCCCCGGTCCGGCGGCCGACCACCTGTCCGCTGCTGCTCCTCCTCCTCCTGATCGGCCGGCGCTGCCCTCCGGCCGGCGGCCACTCCGGCGACCCCCTCTGTAAGCCACTCTCTCCTTCCCTCTTTATATATATATGTATATATATATATATATATATATATGTATATATGTATGTATATAATATATTAACTTGTAATATATGTATTAGTATATATCTATGTATAGTGTATGAATGAATATATATATGTATTAGTATATATTTAAATTGTATAAATTAAATTAGTATATATATGTTTAATATCTATTTAATTAATATGTAAATGTACAGTATTGTTATTAAAAATTGATTGTATGAATATATCTAATAGATATGTATATTAATGTGAGTAGTATTATTTTTAATAAATGTAAAATAGTATTTATAATAATTGGTATACGTATATATATATTTCATGTATACTTAATATATTTTAATAAATTGGGAATAAATATATATGTATATATTTTGTAATGTATGTATAGTATTTTTAATTAATACTTAAAATATTTGAATACGTATTAGTATATGTATATGCATATTTTTATTTAATTGATATTTAAACATAATAAAATATATATAGATATAATAGTTATTTAGTTTATGTTAATACATAAATATGTATTAGTATATATTTTATATATATATTGGTTATTTTTATATAATATCTAATTAATAAAAAGGTATACGCTAGTATAAATTAAATTGATAAATTAGTATATATATTTAATTTAAATTGTATATATATATTTGTATAAGTATATATTTAAATTGTATATATAATAATTAGTATATATATAATGTAAGTATTTAGAATATAATTATGTATAGTAATTATTTTATTTAATTGTATAAATAATTAGTATATGTATTTCATTTAATTTGTATATAAAATGTAAAGTATTTATATTTAATTAATGTATTTTGGCATATATATGAGTATACACTAGTATAAATTGAATATGTAATTTTAAAAGGTATATATATATATATTGTAAATGTATTTAAATTTGGTGCAGGTATAAAAGATTGTAGGAATAAATTATTATGTTTATATATACATACAAAAATCATTTATTTTAAAGTATATATATATTATACATATATCTATAGTTGTATTGAGGTAGATTATATGTAATTAATTAATAAGGTGTTATTTAAATATTTAGTCCTACTAGGCGACCCTAGTTGACTAGTGCCTGTTTGACATGGCCCTGAGGCCAGTGTTTATAGACTGTGTGTTAGCGTAGCATCTGATGCAAATGTGGTTTGATTGTGTTGTGTTTATAGGACTGTTGGGTTACCCAGGGGATACTCTGGAACAGGATATCAATAATTACCAGCTAAGGACCCGAGGCAAGTACATTCTCTGATTAGTTTCTAATTTATGATATCTCCTATGTTCACTGTATCTAGTGTAAATATCCATGATCTTGACACGATGGTTACACGGATTGGTATACACGGATCTCGTCATGAGATGTTATTCCTTATTCATGGTGTAGCTTGTACGAGACTTGTTTCCTTGATATCTTGTGCATGTACAGACACTAATTCCCGGGGAGATTTGCTACCTTCCTAGGGAATCCTGTGCCATAGCGTACCGTGATTGGATCTACTATACCAGTCGGGGGTTTGGGGAGTACTTTAGTGTAGATATGTGATCATACCCAACTTTATATGCACCATAGCTCACCCCACATCTCACGTCGGGTGCGGCCTGACCACTTATATGAACCATAGCTGTTACGTGTGATTAGCCTGATCTCTACATGCACCATAGCTAACCAACGGTTAGCCTGACTTTATATGCACCATAGCTAACCAACGGTTAGCCTGACTTTATATGAACCATAGCTAATCACATGTAACCAGCCTGATCAAGATCCCAAGCCGATCACATGTTAAAGCTAGTACTCACACACTTAGTCATAGTATCTCTTGCTCTTTGACATATGTTTCTTTTCCTGCATCTACTTACAGTATTTTCAGTATTTCCCTCATTGTACATTTCTCGTACTTATACATGCATCTGGTATGTTTCCATCTAGAACTGCTACATAGTTTATGTCATTTATATAGAACTGCTATTTAGAGATGTACTTTGCTCCTTCCTGACTGGAAAATATTTTTCCAGACTGTGACCTTAGTAGACTGGTTCCGACACACTTGGGGATTGGAAGTTAATGATTGCAGGTATGATTATGTTGTCTTTAGACTAGTGTTGTATTCTTTTATTTCTTCAAATTCCTATCGTGCTGTAGTTGTGATTGAGTATGTTGTGAATATTTTTATGGTATTATCCGAATCTCCTTATGGAGTTGGATACTAGCGTGAGATTGTTAGATAGTACTTGACCTAGACAGCGTTCTACCGCCGATGCTGCGGCGTAGGCTGGACGTACCCACGCTCTCGTGCCCCTAAACCGGGTGCGGGTCGTGACAGAGGTTACCCATTCTAGGGAGGTTACCCATCCTACGGGAGGTCCTCCATCCTAAGGGAGGTCACCCATCCAAGGGAGGACACCCATCCTACGGGAGGTCACCCATCCTATGGGAGGTCACCCATCCAAATGGAGGTCACATATCCTACGAGAGGTTACCCATCCTATGAAGGTCACCCATCCTAATGGAGGTTACCCATCCTAGGGAAGACAACCATCCTAAGGGAGGTCACCAATCCTAGGGAGGTTACCTATCCTACGGGAGGTCACCCATCCTACCGGAGGTTATCCATCCTAATAGAGGTCACCCATCCTAAGGGAGGTTGCCCATCCTAAGGGAATTTACCCATCATACGGGAGGTTACCCATCCTAAGAGAGGTTACCTATCCTTAGTGAGGTTACCCATCCTTAGGGAGGTCACCCATCCTAAGGGTGGTTGCCCATCCTAAGGGAATTTACCCATCATACGGGAGGTTACCCATCCTAAGTGAGGTTAGCCATCGTAAGAGAGGTTACCCATCCAAATGGAGGTTACCCATCCTAAGGGAGGTCACCCATCCTAGGGAGGTTACCCATCCAAATGGAGGTTACCCATCCTAAGGGGAGGTTGCCCATCCTAAGGGAATTTACCCATCATACGGGAGGTTACCCATCCTAAGTGAGGTTAGCCATCGTAAGAGAGGTTACCCATCCAAATGGAGGTTACCCATCCTAAGGGAGGTTGCCCATCCTAAGGGAATTTACCCATCATACGGGAGGTTACCCATCCTAAGAGAGGTTACCTATCCTTAGTGAGGTTACCCATCCTTAGGGAGATCACCCATCCAAATGGAGGTCACATATCCTACGAGAGGTTACCCATCCTATGAAGGTCACCCATCCTAATGGAGGTTACCCATCCTAGGGAAGACATCCATCCTACGGGAGGTCACCCATCCTAAGAGAGGTTATCCATCCTACGGGAGGTCACCCATCCTATAGGAGGTTACCCATCCTAATGGAGGTCACCCATCCAACCGGAGGTTAACCATCCTAAGGGATGGGTGACCTCCCGTAGGATAGGTAACCTCTGGATGGGTGACCTCTCTTAGGATGGCTAACCTCACTTAGGATAGGTGACCTCCCTTAGGATGGAGGACCTCCCGTAGGATGGGTAACCTCCCTAGAACGGGTGACCTCCCATAGGATGGGTCTCCTCCCGTAGGATGGGTAACCTCCCTAGGATGGGTGACCTTCATAGGATAGGTAACCTCTGGATGGGTGACCTCCCTAAGGATGGGTGACCTTCATAGGATGGGTAACCTCCCTAGGATGGGTGACCTCCCGTAGGATGGGTGACCTCCTATAGGATGGGTGACCTCGCTTAGGATGGGTAACCTCCCGTATGATGGGTAAATTCCCTTAGGATGGGCAACCTCCCTTAGGATGGGTGACCTTCCTAAGGATGGAGGACCTCCCGTAGGATGGGTAACCTCCCTAGAATGGGTGACCTCCCATAGGATGGGTCTCCTCCCTTAGGATAGGTGACCTCCCGTAGGATGGATAACCTCCCTAAGGATGGGTGACCTCTCTTAGGATGGGTAACCTCCTGTAGGATGGGTAACCTCCCTTAGGATGGGTAACCTCCGGTTGGATGGGTGACCTCCATTAGGATGGGTGACCTTCATAGGATGGGTAACCTCTCGTAGGATACGTGACCTCCCAAAGGATAGGCAACCTCCCTTAGGATGGGTGACCTCCCTAAGGATGGAGGACCTCCCGTAGGATGGGTAACCTCCCTAGAATGGGTGACCTCCCATAGGATGGGTCTCCTCCCTTAGGATAGGTGAACCTCCCGTAGGATGGGTAACCTCCCTAAGGATGGGTGACCACCTATAGGATTGGTGACCTCCATTTGGATGGGTAACCTCCCTAGGATGGGTGACCTCTGGATGGGTGACCTCCCTAAGGATAGGTGACCTCCCGTAGGATGGAGGTTACCCATCCTAGGATGGGTAACCTCCCGTAGGATGGGTGTCCTCCCTTGGATGGGTAACCTCCCTAGGATCATTAACCTCCATTTGGATGGATAACCTCCGGTAGAATGGGTGCCTCCCTTAGGATGGGTAACCTCCATTTGGATGGGTAACCTCCCTAGGATGGGTGACCTCCCATAGGATGGTTGACCTCCCTAGAATGGGTGTCCTCCATCCTAAGGGAGGTCACCCATCCTAGGGAGGTTACCTATCCAAATGGAGGTTACCCATCCTACGAGAGGTTACCCATCCTATAGGAGGTCACCCATCCTACGGGAGGTAACCTCTCGTAGGATATGTGACCTCCCTAAGGATGGGTAACCTCCCTAGAATGGGTGACCTCCCATAGGATGGGTCTCCTCCCGTAGGATGGGTAATCTCCCATAGGATGGGTGACCATCCTATAGGATGGGTAACCTTCCTAGGATGGGTGACCTCGCTTAGGATGGGTAACCGCCGGTAGGATAGGTGACCTCCCTTAGGTTGGGTGACCTCCATTTGGTTGGGTGACCTCCCGTAGTATGGATAACCTCTGGATGGGTGACCTCTCTTAGGATGGCTGACCTCAGATGGGTAACCTCCATTAGGATGGGTGACCTTCATAGGATGGGTAACCTCTCGTAGGATATGTGACCTCCCATCCTAGGGAGGTTACCCATCCTACGGGAGGTCACCCACCCTAGGGAGGTTATCCATCCTACGGGAGGTCACCTATCCTAAGAGAGGTTACCCATCCTACGGGAGGTCACCTATCCTACGGGAGGTCACCCATCCTACGGAAGACATCCATCATAAGAGAGGTCACCCATCCTAAGGGAGGTTACCCATCCTACGGGTGGTCACCCATCCTATAGGAGGTCACCCATCCTACGGGAGGTTATCCATCCTAATGGAGGTCACCCATCCTAATGGAGGTCACCCATCCTATGGGAGGTCACCCATCCTTAGGGAGGTTACCCATCCTACGGGAGGAGACCCATCCTATGGGAGGTCACCCATCCAGAGGTTACCCATCCTATAGGTGGTCACCCATCCTAGGGAGGTTACCCATCCTAAGGGAGGTCACCTATCCTACCGGAGGTTACCCATCCTAATGGATGACCCATCCAACCGGAGATTACCCATCCTAAGGGAGGTTACCCATCCTACGAGAGGTCACCTATCCTTAGTGAGGTTAGTAATCCTAAGAGAGGTCACCCATCCAAATGGAGGTCACCCATCCTAGGGAGGTTACCCATCCTAAGGGAGGTCACCTATCCTTAGTGAGGTTAGCCATCCTAAGAGAGAGGTTACCCATCCTTAGGGAGGTCACCCATCCAAGGGAGGTTACCCATCCTAAGGGAGGTCACCCATCCTATGGGAGATTACCCATCCTACGGGAGGTTACCCATCCTAAGAGAGGTTACCCATCCTACGGGAGGTTCTCCATCCTAAGGGAGGTCACCCATTCTAGGGAGGTTACCCATCCAAGGGAGGACACCCATCCTACGAGAGGTCACACATCCTAGGGAGGACACCCATACTGAGATCATGTTTGGAAGAGTGTGATTGCACAGATTACCTATCTTAAGGGAGGTCACCCATCCAGAGGTCACCCATCCTAGGGAGGTTACCCATCCTATGAAGGTCACCCATCCTAATGGAGGTTATCCATCCTACCCATCCTACGGGAGGTCACCCATCCAAATGGAGGTTACCCATCCTAGGGAGGTCACCCATCCTACGGGAGGTTACCCATCCTACGGGAGGTTACCCATCCTACGGGAGGTCACCCATCCTAAGGGAGGTCACCTATCCTACCGGAGGTTACCCATCTTAGGGAGGTCACCCATCCAAATGGAGGTTAACCTTCCTAAGGGTGGTCACCCATCCTAGGAAGGTTACCCATCCTACGGGAGGTCACCCAACCAAATGGGAGGTCACCCATCCTTAGGGAGGTCACATATCCTACGAGAGGTTACCCATCCTAGGTGGTCACCCATCCTATAGGTGGTCACCGATCCTACGAGAGGTTACCCATCCTACGGGAGGTCACCCATCCAAGGGAGGACACCCATCCTACAGGAGGTCACCAATCCTATAGGTGGTCACCCATCCTAGGGAGGTTACCAATCCTAAGCGAGGTCACCCATCCTACGGGAGGTTATCCATCCTAATACAACCATCCTACGGGAGGTCACCCATCCTATGGGAGGTCACCCATCCTAGGGAGGTTACCCATCCAAATGGAGGTTACCCATCCTAAGCGAGGTCACCCATCCTACGGGAGGTTATCCATCCTAATATACCATGGGTAACCTCCATCCTACGGGAGGTCACCTATCCTAAGGGAGCTCACCCATCCAGAGGTCACCCATCCTATGAAGGTCACCCATCCTATGGGAGGTTACCCATCCTATGGGAGGTTACCCATCCTATGGAATATCACCCATCCTACGGGATATCACCCATCCTACGGGATATCACCCATCCTAAGGGAGGTCACCCATTATAGGGAGGTTACCCATCGAACCGGAGGTCACCAATCCTACGGGAGGTTACCCATCCTACGGGAGGTCACCCATCCTATGGGATATCACCCATCCTATGGGATATCACCCATCCTACGGGAGGTCCTCCATCATATGGGATATCACCCAACCTACGGGAGGTCACCCATCCTACGTGAGGTTAGCCATCCTAAGAGAGGTCACCCATCCAGAGGTCACCCATCCTACGGGAGGTTACCCATCCAAATAGAGGTCACATATCCTACGAGAGGTTACCCATCCAAGGGTGGTCACCCATCCTACGAGAGGTTAACCATCCTAAGGGAGGTCACCAATCCTATATCTGGTCACCTATCCTACGGGAGGTCACCTATCCTAAGGGAGGTCACCCAACCTACGGGAGGAGACCCATCCTATGGGAGGTCACCCATCCAGAGGTTACCCATCCTATAGGTGGTCACCCATCCTAGGGAGGTTATCCATCCTAAGGGAGGTCACCTATCCTACCGGAGGTTACCCATCCTACGAGAGGTCACCCATCCTACGGGAAAGCACCCATCCTATAGGAGGTCACCCATCCTACGAGAGGTTACCCATCCTAAGGGAGGTCACCTATCCTAAGGGAGGTCACCCATCCTATAGGAGGTCACCCATCCTAAGTGAGGTTAGCCATCCTAAGAGAGGTCACCCATCCAGAGGTTACCTATCCTACGGGAGGTCACCCAACCTAAGGGAGGTTACCCATCCTACGGGAGGTCACCCATCCTAAGGGAGGTCACCCATCCTAAGGGAGGTTACCCATCATACGGGAGGTCCTCCATCCTTAGGGAGGTTATCCATCCTACGGGAGGTTCACCTATCCTAAGGGAGGAGACCCATCCTATGGGAGGTAACCCATCCTAGGGAGGTTATCCATCCTACGGGAGGTCACCCATCCAAATGGAGGTCACCAATCCAAATGGAGGTCACATATCCTATGAGAGGTTACCCATCCTAGGAAGGTTACCTATCCTACGGGAGGTCACCCATCCTATGGGAGATTACCCATCCTACGGGAGGTTACCCATCCTAAGGGAGGTCACCCATCCTAGGGAGGTTACCCATCCTACGGGAGGTCACCCATCCAAATGGAGGTCACTAATCCTACGGAAGGTCACCCATCCTAGGAAGGTTACCCATCCTACGGGAGGTCATCCAACCAAATGGAGGTCACCCATCCTCTGGGAGGTCACCCATCCAAATGGAGGTCACATATCCTACGAAAGGTTACCCATCCAAGGGAGGTCACCCATCCTAAGGGAGGTCACCCATCCTAGGAAGGTAACCCATCTTACCGGAGGTCACCCATCCTACGGGAGGTCACCCATCCTAGGAAGGTTACCCATCCTACGAGAGGTCACCCGTAGGATGGGTAACCTCTCTTAGGATGGGTAACCTCCATTAGGATGGGTGACCATCATAGGATGGGTAACCTCCATTAGAATGGGTGACCTTCATAGGATGGATAACCGATCGTAGGATATGTGACCTCCCTAAGGATGGATAACCTCCCCAGGATGGGTGACCTTCCGTAGGATGGGTAACCTCCCTAGGATTGGTGACCTCCCTTAGGATGGGTGACCTCCCGTAGGATGGGTAACCTCCATTTGGTTGGGTGACCTCCCGTAGGATAGGTGACCTCCATTTGGATGGGTGACCTCCCGTAAGATGGGTGACCTCCCTTAGGATGGGAGACCTCCCTTAGGATGGGTAACCTCCGGTAGGATGGGTGACCTTCATAGGATGGGTGACCTCCCTAAGGATGGGTGACCTTCCTAGGATGGGTGACCACCTATAGGATTGGTGACCTCCATTTGGATGGGTAACCTCCCTAGGATGGGTGACCTTCATAGGATGGGTAACCTCTCGTAGGATATGTGACCTCCATTTGGATGTGTGACCTCCCATAGGATGGGTGACCTCCATTAGGATGGGTGTCCTCCTATAGGATGGGTGACCTCCCGTAGGATGGGTAACCTCTCTTAGGATCATTAACCTCCGTTTGGATGGGTAACCTCCCTAGGATGGGTGACCACCTATAGGATTGGTGACCTCCATTTGGATGGGTAACCTCCCATAGGATGGGTGACCTCCAGTTGGATGGGTGTCCTCCCTTGGATGGGTAACCTCCCTAGGATGGGTGACCACCTATAGGATAGGTGACCTCTGGATGGGTGACCTTCCTAAGGATGGGTGACCTCCCTAGAATGGGTGACCTTCATAGGATGGGTGACCTCCCGTAGGATGGGTGACCACCTATAGGATTGGTGACCTCCATTTGGATGGGTGACCTCCCGTAGGATGGGTAACCTCTCTTAGGATAGGTGTCTTCCCTAGGATGGGTAAACTCTCTTAGGATATGTGACCTCCATTTGGATATGTGACCTCCATTTGGATGGGTGACCTTCCGTAGGATGGGTGACCTCCATTTGGTTGGGTGACCTCCCGTAGTATGGATGACCTCCCTAGGATGGGTGACCTCCCGTAGGATGGGTAACCTCCCGTAGGATGGGTAACCTCCCTAGGATGGGTGACCTTCATAGGATGGGTAACCTCCCTAAGATGGGTTACCTCTGGATGGGTGATCTCCCTTAGGATGGCTAACCTCACTTAGGATGGATAAATTCCCTTAGGATGGGTAACCTCTCTTAGGATGGGTGACCTCCCTAAGGATGGGTAACCTCCGGTAGGATAGGTGACCTCCCTTAGGATGGGTAACCTCCATTTGGTTGGGTGACCTTCCTTAGGATGGGTGACCTCCCGTATGATGGGTAAATTCTTTTAGGATGGGTAACCTCTCTTAGGATGGGTGACCTCCCTTGGATGGGTGACCTCCGGTAGGATTGGTGACCTCCCTTAGGATGGGTGACCTCTATTAGGATGGGTTACCTCTCTTAGGATGGGTAATCTCCCAAAGGATGGGTGTCCTCCTAAGGATGGGTGGGTAATCTCCCGTAGGATGGGTGACCTCTCGTAGGATGGGTGACCTTTCTTAGGATGGGTGTCCTCCCTAGGATGGGTAACCTTTCTAGGATGGGTAACCTCCATTTGGATGGATAACCTCCCTAGGATGGGTGACCTCCCTTAGGATGGGTGACCTCTCGTAGGATGGGTGTCCTACCTTGGATGGGTAACCTCCCTAGAATGGGTGACCTCCCGTAGGATGGGTAACCTTTCGTAGGATCATTAAGGAGGTGGGTGTCCTCCCTTGGATGGGTAACCTCCCGTAGGATGGGTGACCTCTATTTGGTTGGGTGACCTCTCTTAGGATGGCTAAACTCACTAAGGATGGGTGACCTCCCTCCGGTAGGATAGGTTACCTCCCTTAGGATGGGTAACCTCCCTAGGATGGGTAACCTCCCTAAGGATGGGTGACCTTCATAGGATGGGTCTCCTCCCGTAGGATGGATGACCTCTCGTAGGATGGATGACCTCCATTTGGATGGGTAACCTCCCTAAGGATGGGTGACCTCCCGTAGGATGGGTAACCTCTGGATGGGTGACCTCCCGTAGGATGGATAACCTCCATTAGGATGGGTGACCTTCATAGGATGGATGTCTTCCCTAGGATGGGTAACCTCCCATAGGATGGGTGACCTCCATTAGGATGGATAACCTCCCTTAGGATGGGTAACCTCCCTAGGATGGGTAACCTCTGGATGGGTGACCTCCCGTAGGATGGATAACCTCCATTAGGATGGGTGACCTTCATTGGATGGGTAACCTCCGGTAGGATGGGTGACCTCCCATAGGATGGGTGACCTCCATTAGGATGGGTGACCTCCTGTAGGATGGGTAACCTCTGGATGGGTGACCTCTCTTCGGATGGGTAACCTCCCTAGGATGGGTAACCTCCATTTGGATGGGTGACCTCCCATATGATGGATGTCTTCCCTAGGATGGGTAACCTCCATTAGGATGGGTGACCTTCATAGGATGGGTAACCTCTCGTAGGATATGTGACCTCCCTAAGGATATGTGACCTCCCTAAGGATGGGTAACCTCCCATAGGATGGGTGACCTCCATTTGGTTGGGTGACCTCCCGTAGGATGGGTAACCTTCCTAGGATGGGTGACCACCTATAGGATTGGTGACCTCCATTTGGATGGGTAACCTCCCTAGGATGGGTGACCTCCCCTAGGATAGGTGACCTCCCGTAGGATGGGTAACCTTCCTAGGATATGTGACCTCCCTAAGGATGGGTAACCTCCCGTAGGATGGGTGACCTACCGTAGGATGGGTTACCTCTCTTAGGATGGGTAACCTCCCAAAGGATGGGTGTCCTCCTAAGGATGGGTGGGTAACCTCCCGTAGGATGGGTAACCTCCCGTAGGATGGGTGACCTCCCGTAAGATGGGTGACCTCTCGTAGGATGGGTGACCTCCCTTAGGATGGAGGACCTCCTGTAGGATGGGTAACCTCCCTAAGGATAGGTGACCTCCCGTAGGATGGGTGACCTCCGGATAGGTGACCTCCCGTAGGATGGGTAAACTCCCTTAGGATATGTGACCTCCATTTGGATGGGTGACCTCCCGTAGGATGGGTGACCTCCATTTGGTTGGATGACCTCCCGTAGTATGGATAACCTCTGGATGGGTGACCTCTCGTAGGATAGGTAACCTCCCTAGGATGGGTGACCTCCAGTAGGATCGATAACCTCCCTAGGATGGGTGACCTCCCTTAGGATGGGTGACCTCCCGTAGGATGGGTGTCCTCCCTTGGTTGGGTAACCTCCCTAGAATGGGTGACCTCCCGTAGGATGGGTAACCTCTCGTAGGATCATTAAGGAGGTGGGTGTCCTCCCTTGGATGGGTAACCTCCCTAGAATGGGTGACGTCCATTAGGATGGGTGACCTCCCGTAGGATGGGTAACCTCTCTTAGGATAGGTGACCTCCTATAGGATGGGTGACCTCCCGTAGGATGGGTGATCTCCATTTGGTTGGTTGACCTCTCTTAGGATGGCTAACCTCACTAAGGATGGGTGACCTCCCTCCGGTAGGATAGGTGACCTCCCTTAGGATGGGTAACCTCCATAGGATGGGTAACCTCCCTAGGAAGGGTGACCTCCCATAGGATTGGTGACCTCCATTAGGATGGATGACCTCCCTAGAATGGGTGACCTCCCTTAGGATGGAGGACCTCCCGTAGGATGGAGGACCTCCCGTAGGATGGGTGATATCCCATAGGATGGAGGACCTCCCATAGGATGGGTGACCTCCCGTAGGATGGGTGACCTCTATTTGGTTGGGTGACCTCCCGTAGTATGGATAACCTCTGGATGGGTGACCTCTCGTAGGATAGGTAACCTCTCGTAGGATATGTAACCTCTCGTAGGATATGTAACCTCCCTAGGATGGGTGACCTCCCGTAGGATGGATAACCTCCCTAGGATGGGTGACCTCCCTTAGGATGGGTGACCTCCCTTAGGATGGGTAACCTCCCTAGGATGGGTGACCTTCATAGGATGGGTAACCTCCCTAGGATGGGTGACCTCCCGTAGGATGGGTGACCTCCTATAGGATGGGTGACCTCCATTTGGATGGGTAACCTCCCTAGGATGGGTGACCTCCCTTAGTATGGAGGACCTCCCGTAGGATGGGTAACCACCTTCCTAGGATGGAGGACCTCCCTTAGGATGGGTGACCTTCATAGGATGGGTAACCTCTCGTAGGATATGTGACCTCCATTTGGATGGGTGACCTCCCGTAGGATGGGTGACCTCCATTTGGTTGGGTGACCTCCCGTAGTATGGATAACCTCTGGATGGGTGACCTCTCTTAGGATGGCTAACCTCAGATGGGTAACCTCCATTAGGATGGGTAACCTCCCTAGGATGGTTAACCTCTGGATGGGTGACCTCCCGTAGGATGGATAACCTCCATTAGGATGGGTGACCTTCATAGGATGGGTAACCTCCCTAGAATGGGTGACCTCCCGTAGGATGGGTAATCTCCCAGGGAGGTCACCAATCCTATAGGTGGTCACCCATCCTAGAAAGGTTACCCATCCTACGGGAGGTCACCCAACCAAATGGAGGTCACCCATCCTACGGGAGGTCACCCATCCTTAGGGAGGTGACCTTCCTAGAATGGGTGACCTCCCTTAGGATGGAGGACCTCCCGTAGGATGGGTGATATCCCATAGGATGGAGGACCTCCCGAAGGATGGGTGATATCCCATAGGATGGAGGACCTCCCGTAGGATGGGTGACCTCCCATAGGATGGGTAACCTCCATTTGGATGGGTAACCTCCCTAGGATGGGTAACCTCCCTTAGGATGGGTGACCTTCATAGGATAGGTAACCTCTGGATGGGTGACCTCCCTAAGAATGGGTGACCTCCCGTAGTATGGATAACCTCTGGATGGGTGACCTCTCTTAGGATGGCTAACCTCAGATGGGTAACCTCTATTAGGATGGGTAACCTCCCTAGGATGGATAACCTCTCGATGGGTGACCTCCCGTAGGATGGGTGACCTCCATTTGGTTGGGTGACCTCCCGTAGTATGGATAACCTCTGGATGGGTGACCTCTCTTAGGATGGCTAACCTCAGATTGGTAACCTCCATTAGGATGGATAACCTCCGGTAGGATGGGTAAACTCCCTTAGGATATGTGACCTCCCGTAGGATACGTAACCTCCCATAGGATGGGTGACCTCCCTTAGGATGGGTGACCTCCCATAGGATGGGTGACCTCCATTAGGATGGGTGTCCTCCTATAGGATGGGTGACCTCCCGTAGGATGGGTAACCTCTCTTAGGATCATTAACCTCTATTTAGATGGGTGACCTCCCATATGATGGGTAACCTCTCTTAGGATGGTAGGATGTGTGACCTCGCTTAGGATGGGTGACCTACCGTAGGATGGGTTACCTCCCTTAGGATGGGTAACCTCCCAAAGGATGGGTGTCCTCCTAAGGATGGGTGGGTAACCTCCCGTAGGATGGGTAACCTCCCTAAGGATGGGTGACCTCCCGTAGGATGGGTAATCTCCCATAGGATGGGTGACCTCTCATATGATGGGTGACCTCC
Source organism: Iris macrosiphon (assembly GCA_036927795.1). NCBI lineage: Eukaryota > Viridiplantae > Streptophyta > Magnoliopsida > Asparagales > Iridaceae > Iris > Iris macrosiphon. The sequence continues at coordinate 90,277 of JAYESA010000751.1, forward strand.
CGTAGGATGGGTGACCTCTCGTAGGATGGGTAACCTCTCGTAGGATATGTGACCTCCATTTGGATGGGTGACCTCCCGTAGGATGGGTGACCTCCATTTGGTTGGGTGACCTCCCGGGAGAGGTAACCCATCCTACGAGAGGTCACCCATCCTAGGGAGGTTACCCATCCAAATGGAGGTTACCCATCCTAAGGGAGGTCACCCATCCTACGGGAGGTTACCCATCCTAAGAGAGGTTACCCATCCTGCGGGAGGTCACCCATTCTAGGGAGGTTACCCATCCTTAGGGAGGTCACATATCCTACGAGAGGTTACCCATCCTATAGGAGGTTACTCATCCTAATGGAGGTCACCCATCCAATCGGAGGTTACCCATCCTAAGGGAGGTTACCCACCTCTGGATGGGTGACCTCCTATATGATGGGTAACCTCTCGTAGGATATGTGACCTCCCTAAGGATGGGTGACCTCCCTAGAATGGGTGACCTCCCGTAGGATGGGTAATCTCCCATAGGATGGGTGACCTCTCGTAGGATGGGTGACCTCTCGTAGGATGGGTGACCTCCCTTAGGATGGAGGACCTCCCGTAGGATTGGTAACCTCCCTAAGGATGGGTGACCTCCCTAGAATGGGTGACCTCCCGTAGGATGGGTGACCTCCCATAGGATGGGTGACCTCCATTATGATGGGTGACCTTCATAGGATGGATGTCTTCCCTAGGATGGGTAACCTCTATTAGGATGGGTGACCTCCCGTAGGATGGGTGTATTAGGATGGATAACCTCCCGTATGATGGGTGACCTCGCTTAGGATGGGTAACCTCCATTTGGAAGGGTAACCTCCCTAGGATGGGTGACCTCCCATAGGATGGGTGACCTCCCGTAGGATGGGTGTATTAGGATGGGTGACCTCCATTAGGATGGGTGACCTCTGGATGGGTGACCTCCATTTGGATGGGTAACCTCCCTAGGATGGGTGACCTTCCGTAGGATGGGTAACCTCTCGTAGGATATGTGACCTCCATTTGGATGGGTGACCTCCCATAGGATGGGTGACCTCCATTTGGTTGGGTGACCTATCGTAGGATGGGTAACCTCCCTTAGGATGGGTAACCTCCGGTTGGATGGGTCATCCATTAGGATGGGTAACCTCCGGTAGGATAGGTGACCTCCCTTAGGATGGATAACCTTCCGTAGGATGGGTGACCTCCATTAGGATGGGTGACCTCCATTAGGATGGGTGTCCTCCTATAGGATGGGTGACCTCCCGTAGGATGGGTAACCTCTCTTAGGATCATTAACCTCCATTTGGATGGGTGACCTCCCAAAGGATGGGTAACCTCTCTTAGGATGGGTAACCTCCATTAGGATGGGTGACCTTCATACGGATAGGTGACCTCCCTATGATAGGTGACCTCCCTATAGATGGGTGACCTCCCGTAGGATGGATGTCTTCCCTAGGATGGGTAACCTCCATTAGGATGGGTGACCTTCATAGGATGGGTAACCTTCATAGGATGGGTGACCTCCTATAGGATGGGTGACCTCCCGTAGGATGGGTAACCTCTCTTAGGATCATTAACCTCCATTTGGATGGGTAACCTCCGGTAGGATAGGTGACCTCCCTTAGGATGGGTAACCTCCCGTAGGATGGGTGACCTCCTTAGGATGGAGGACCTCCCGTAGGATGGGTGATATCCCATAGGATGGAGGACCTCCCATAGGATGGGTGATATCCCATAGGATGGGTAACCTCTCGTAGGATATGTGACCTCCATTTGGATCCCGTAGGATGGGTGACCTCTCGTAGGATATGTGACCTCCATTTGGATGGGTGACCTCCCTAGGATGGGTGACCTCCCGTAGCATGGGTAACCTCCCTAGGATGGGTGACCTCCCGTAGGATGGGTAACCTCTCTTAGGATCATTAACCTCCATTTGGATGGGTAACCTCCCTAGGATGGGTGGCCTCCCATAGGATGGGTGACCTCCCGTAGGATGGGTGTATTAGGATGGATAACCTCCCTTGGATGGGTGACCTCCCGTAGGATGGGTAACCTTCATAGGATGGGTGACCTCTCTTAGGATGGATAACCTCCCGTAGGATGGGTGACCTCCCGTAGGATAGGTAACCTCCCTAGGATGGGTGACCTCCCATAGGATGGATAACCTCCATTTGGATGGGTAACCTCCCTAGGATGGGTAACCTCCCTAAGGATGGGTGACCTCCCGTAGGATGGGTGACCTTCATAGGATGGGTGACCTCCATTTGGTTGGGTGACCTCCCGTATGATAGGTAACCTCTGGATGGGTGACCTCTCTTAGGATGGCTAACCTCACTTAGGATGGGTGACCTCCCTTAGGATGGGTTACCTCTCTTAGGATGGATAACCTCCCGTAGGATGGGTGACCTCCCGTAGGAAAGGTAACCTCCCTAGGATGGGTGACGGTTGACCTCCATTTGGTTGGTTGACCTCCCGTAGGATAGGTAACCTCTGGATGGGTGACCTCTCTTAGGATGGCTAACCTCCCTTAGGATGGGTGACCTCTCTTAGGATGGATAACCTCCCATAGGATGGGTGACCTCACGTAGGATAGGTAACCTCCCTAGGATGGGTGACCACCTATAGGATTGGTGACCTCCATTTGGATGGGTAACCTCCCTAAGGATGGGTGACCACCTATAGGATTGGTGACCTCCATTTGGATGGGTAACCTCCCTAAGGATGGGTGACCACCTATAGGATTGGTGACCTCCATTTGGATGGGTAACCTCCCTAGGATGGGTGACCTCCCTTAGGATGGGTGACCTCTCTTGGGATGGGTAACCTCCTTCCTAGGATGGAGGACCTCCTATAGGATGGGTAACCTCCATTAGGATGGGTGACCTTCATAGGATGGGTGACCTCCATTTGGTTGGGTGACCTCCCGTAGGATAGGTAACCACTGGATGGGTGACCTCTCTTAGGATGGCTAACCTCCCTTAGGATGGGTGACCTCTCTTAGGATGGATAACCTCCCGTAGGATGGGTGACCTCCCGTAGGATAGGTAACCTCCCTAGGATGGGTGACCACCTATAGGATTGGTGACCTCCATTTGGATGGGTAACCACCCTAAGGATGGGTGACCACCTATAGGATTGGTGACCTCCATTTGGATGGGTAACCTCCCTAAGGATGGGTGACCACCTATAGGATTGGTTGTCACGATCCGCACCCGGTTTAGGGGCACGAGTGCGTGGGTACGTCCAGCCTACGCCGCAGCATCGGCGGTAGAACGCTGTCTAGGTCATGTAACTATCTAACAACTCACGTGAATACCCAACTCCATTAAGGAGACGTGGATATCATAAAATAATGCTAGAAATACTCAATCACATAACTAAAGCACGATGAGATATCAAGGCAAGCAAGAAATACAAGACAGGTCTAACGACAAAATAATCATACCTGCAATCATTAACTTCCAACCCCCAAGTGTGTCGGAAACCAGTCTACTAAGGTCACAGTCTGGAAAAATATTTTCCAGTCAGGAAGGAGCAAAGTACATCTCTAAATAGCAGTTCTATATAAATGACATAAACTATGTAGCAGTTCTAGATGGAAACATACCAGATGCATGTATAGGTACGAGAAATGTACAATGAGAGAAATACTGGAAATACTGTAAGTAAATGCAGGAAAAGAACAATATGTCAATGAGCAAGAATCCTATGACTAAGTGTGTGAGTACTAGCTTTAACATGTGATCGGCTTGGGACTAGTAAACTCATTACATGGGTTAGTAGGGCTAACCGATGTAACAGTGAGGAGGCATGTAAACTCATTACATGGGTTAGTAGGGCTAACCGATGTAACAGTGAGGAGGCATGTAAACTCATTACATGGGTTAGTAGGGCTAACCGATGTAACAGTGAGGAAACATGTAAATGGTGAGGCCGCACCCGACGTGAGATGTGGGGTGAGCTATGGTGCATATAAAGTTGGGTATGATCACATATCTACACTAAAGTACTCCCCAAAACCCCCGACTGGTATAGTAGATCCAATCATGGTACGCTATGGCACGGGATTCCCTAGGGAGGTAGCAAATCTCCCCGGGTCTCAGTGTCTGTACATGCACAAGATATCAAGGAAACAAGTCTTGTACAAGCTACACCATGAATAAGGAATAACATCTCATGACGAGATCCGTGTATACCAATCCGTGTAATCAATGTGTCAAGAACATGGATATTTACACTAGATACAGTGAACATAGGAGATATCATATATTAGAAACTAATCAGAGAATGTACTCGCCTTGGGTCCTTAGCTGGTAATTATTGATGTCCCGTTCCAGAGTATCCCCTGGGTAAACCAATATTCCTATAAACATATCACAAAGCAAACCACATTTGCATCAGATGCTACGCTAACACACAGTCTATAAACACTGAAATTGGGACTACTCTAGGTATGATACTGGTCACCTAGTAGCTAGATACATAAATATACATATCTAAATTAACATATGTACTTACAATATATATATATATCAAATTAAATACATATACAAAATATATGTATATATATATTAAATATACACTATACATATTTGATACACATTTTCTATATGAAAAATACAATACAATATTCAACATATATCATTTAAATATGTATATACCAATTTATCAAATACATACAATATATATTAAACATATACTATACTATACACATATACATTTTAAACATTAATTAAATACGTAATGTACATATAAATATATTAGTATATACATAAAAGTATACATTAAATACCTACACACATACCCACATTAATTATAAACCTTTACCACTGTCCCCGTGGAAACACCCGTACACACACAATATTTTATTCACTATTTGCATCACCACATTTATCATGTAAGAACGAAATTCGTATACCTGGTTAAACATATATTCACCCCTCACCACATTATTCTTATTCTCCTTCATTTCTATCTGAGGTTGAAACCGAAACACCCACACAAATTCAATGCTAGATAATTACTTATATTCACATACATGCATCCCATTTATTCATCCCTAGCTAACACACACAATAACTTCCATTCGTTCAAGCCATCCGAACCCAGCTCTTTTCTTTAATTATTTTGCATTCATGCAAGCTCCTTTCTATACCAAGTCCATGTGCACCCACCATTCATATATTTACTATATACCATTCCTTTCACACACCATTAATTCAAGTCCATTGATCACTCGTTGAACCCGTTTCCCTTGCATAACCCATGCATGTATTTAATGACAACTCTATATACATAGATTCCTCTTCTTCTCATATAAATACTAATATTTCCCTCATCATCTGCTCATTTGATTCTTTCCAAATCAAATCACCCACAGACACATATATAACCCAGCAAAGCAACTACTAATAGTTCTAAATGGAGCAACAAAGTATCCTAATAGAAGGCTATTAAGAATGAAGAGAAAGTGTAGATCATTTACCAAAGAAAATGAGGGAAATGCTCAAAGCGAGGGGACATCGTCGTTTCGAAGCGCGTCGACTGGTCTGCTTGCCAATGGATGGTTGAATAGTAGTTGCTGGCGGTCGTCCGGTCGTCGACGCTCGTACTCCTCAGCGACGATCAATTGTTGCTACTCAAGGGGTGGAAAATGGAATGGTGGAGGCGATGGTGGTGATAATGGCGGTGGCAGTGGATGACTGCAGCGGCCCGCCGGAGTACATGTGGGGGTTGTCGGGATCTCGAGAAGAGGCCGGGCTGGAGTTGACAGCACCGCCGGATGAAGCTTGGCTGCGGTCGGGCGGCGCCGGAGTGATGAAGGAGGAGATGGAGGGGAGTCGGGGACTGGGCTGCCGGAGGGAGTCGGCTGATCAGTGGGGAGGCAGTAGGGAGTCGGGCTTGATGGAGATGGTGGTGGATGTGATAGGTGGTGGTGGCGTTGGTCACAGCGGGACTGATGGCGGTGATGTTGGGAGCACGCCGGAGAGGATCGTGAGGGGGGCCGGACTGTGCGTGGAGGAGTGGAGAGCGGGGCGGTATCGGGGTTGGCCGACCGGAGCACAGGGAATGGCCGGGAACAGTTGGAGCGGGTCGGGTGGTCGAGCAGCGGAGCGCCGGCGCCGGAGCTCACCGCAGAGAGGAGCAGCAGCGGCCGCCGGGGGATCGGCTCAGTCGCCGGACCGGACTGAGCAGCGGCCGGGTTCAGGGTGAACAGTAGGGAACAGTGTTCCCTCCCCTATCTATTATTTGAATTCAAATGAAAATTTAAGAAGAAGGAGAAAGAAAGAAGGAGAAAAGAAGAAGAGAAGAAAAGAGTTCATACGTTGGAGGAGAAATATGGGGGCTTGCTTGGGGATTAGGGTTTTCTAGGGAAATGGGTTGATGTGACATTATATAGGGAGAGAGGGTGTGAAATAAAGGGTTAGGATGCACCCAATTAAATGGGTGGTCCAGATTAAACATGAAGGAATTTTATGTGGGGGAAAAATGCAATTTGGTCCACAAGTAAATAATCTTTCCATTTGGTCTTGGACAATGGGGTGATGACACCTACAATTGAATAATCGCAACTTAGCCCCTTAAATTCGGGAAATTGCACAAACACATAAAATGACGAAAATTTGGCGGGCGATTCGGTGTCCGGTGTTTTGTAGGGTCAAGGGACGCTGTATGATCGGTATGGGCTCAATTAGCAGGGCACTGGAATTAAATTGGGATTTCAATATCGGTTAAAATACTATCCTCAATTTAATTAGAAAATAAATGCAAGTTGTGTTCAAAAATTAATTAGGAGTACATGGGGCCAAAATCAGGTCAGGTCATCTATACCAATAATGAAGAAGACTCAGAACAGAATATTATCCTAATTTGGGTCGCACGAAAAATAGGTCAAGATTGCCTCCAATTATCGATTGGAACGCACAACGATACAAAAATAGGAATTTTTTTAAATAACGTCCGCGACGATTTTTGTGAGGCTAGAAATAATGCACAGGGAGCAAAATTATGAGTTGCAAAAATAGCAGAATGGAAGGCGGGCATGTCTAGGGCAAGATTGTGAAATTTGTTGGAAGACAAAAGTCAGGGTAGCGCTCCAAATATCGAAGCAAAGGCAAAGCGCAAAAATATTAAATAAAAATACGGTAATTAATTACACCTCCAATAAATAAATTCTAATATAAACAATTAACCTCAAAATTCCATAATTCCGACAGGTGCTCATCTACTGGCTTCTAGGTCAAGTCTACCATCACAACACAAATGAACACTGTCTATAATATAATATATTAAAGTACACATCAAACAGTTATTTAATTTAAATATATACTATTCATGAAATTAATTAATTGAAACTACCATAAATTAAATATTATGAAAAGTCGAAAATACCCCTGTTTCCGGAATGTGGTAGTGACATTGGTGACCTCCATTTGGATGGGTAACCTCCCTAGGATGGGTGACCTCCCTTAGGATGGGTGACCTCTCTTGGGATGGGTAACCTCCTTCCTAGGATGGAGGACCTCCTATAGGATGGGTAACCTCCATTAGGATGGGTGACCTTCATAGGATGGGTGACCTCCATTTGGTTGGGTGACCTCCCGTAGGATAGGTAACCTCTGGATGGGTGACCTCTCTTAGGATGGCTAACCTCCCTTAGGATGGGTGACCTCTCTTAGGATGGATAACCTCCCGTAGGATGGGTGACCTCCCGAAGGATAGTTAACCTCCCTAGGATGGGTGACCACCTATAGGATTGGTGACCTCCATTTGGATGGGTAACCTCCCTAAGGATGGGTGACCACCTATAGGATTGGTGACCTCCATTTGGATGGGTGTAACCTCCGATTTCCAAATTTCCGAAATAATTAGATTTTTAATTTATTTTAAATACCAAGTTTATAAAATATTTTTCTCCTCGAATTCTTGTATTTGATTTTGAACAATGTTTAATTTTAGAAGGTGATTTAAAATCTTTTATAAAAATCTTTTTTCTAAATGTCGATTTCTTATAAAAAAATAAAAATAAATAATTATTGATATATATATATATATATATATATATATATATATATATACTTTAGCTTCGAATATTTTTGGCTTGAAATCATAAAATTATTTGTTTAATAAAAATTAATTAAAGGACTAGTTGTTTCTTCAAAATAATTTTTAATTAATGGAATAGTAAATAAATAAATTACATATTTTCTAGGGTTTTAAAATATGAGTTTAATTAGTAGCTAATCGGAAGCCTCTTAAAAACATTTTTTCTTAAATTTCTTTTTTCTATTTAATTTACCCGTTTACCCTCTCCCTTTTCACACCCTCATTTTTCCCACATGAAAAATCCGTTTAAATTATTCTGGGCCATTCATTATTGGGCCAACCCGCACCCTTTAGCCCACAACTCTCTCTCCCTATTTAAGTCCCTCATCACCATTCCCTAGAAACCCTAATCTCCAAATTATTAGCTAGCCCCCACAATTTCCACAAAGCCGAAGCCACCACCATTTTTGTGTGCTCGTGTCCGTGTGTCCAGCATCACCGTGTCAGCCGTGATGGCCTCGGGTCCGACCCCGGGTGTCCCACCGTATCTATTCATTTCCTGTATCCGGTTATAACTTTACAACCTGATTTTCGTGTCCGACACACCCGGACACATCCACCTCCACCACGGTACGCCCAACCCTGTGTCCGACAGACCCGGACACGTCCCTCACAGTACAGCAGATCCGTCGTGTCCAGCCCTGGACACGACCCAACCCCGACACGTTCACAGACACCCAAAACCCTAACCCTAAAAACTGACTTAGCCGCCGTCGCCGCCTCGGATCCGCCGAGTTCGACCGCCGCCGGCGACTGGGTTCTCCTCCTCGGCGTCGAGCGCCTGTGGCCGACGAGACGCACAGATATGTCGAGCACCCGCCGCCGTCGTTGGCCGCTGGTTCGTCGTCGAGCTCCGCCGACGTCTCCTCGAAGCCGCCTCCCCTCGAGCCGAGCACCGCCTCGAAGCCGCCGCTGCTCCTCGAACAGACCGCCGCCGATCAGATCCGCCGCCCCGAGTCGAACGTCGACCCCACCGCGCCGACCCCGGCGAGCTTCTCCTCCGTCGACGCCGGAAGCCTGAGACCCCCCGAACGTGAGCCCCTTTCTCCGTCTTCCCTCTTTCATTCTTCACAGAGTACAAGTCTGGGTGATTTTAAGAGTATTAGTATTATATAATTAATTTAGTTATATTAATATCTAATTAATTTAGTTTTTAATATAATTAGTTTGGTTTAGTTAAATAATTAATCAGTTAATTAATTTCATAATTAATTAGTTTAATTTATATTTAATTAGTTTAATTATTAATAATCAGTAATTAATTATTACTCAGTAGTTATTTATTAATGTAATTAGTTTAGTAAATTTATATATTTAGTTTGGTAATATATATAATTAGTTAGTAAGATTTAATTAGTTTAGTTTTATTTAGTGTAGTAATAAATATCAGGATTTTGATTATGTGAACAAATATAATAATTTTTGGGTTACATTATTATTTAAAATATAATTTCAATAATAAAATAAGTTCAAAATTGTTTATTGGGCTGGTGACCAATCTTACTATAGATAAAAAAAAATATATATTGGATTCTACGTAAATTCTAAATTTTTTATATAAACCTTTAAATTGTCATTTTGTTCAAAAGGGAAGTTTTAACAATTTTGTTCAAAATAATTTTGAAATGATTTATATATGTAAATACGTATTCTAGTATATGTAATTGATTTGGTATCTATGTATATATATTTTTAGTATATGTATATAATTATTATGGTGTATATACTTATATATATATACATGTATATATGTATGTATATTTTTGGTATAATTATACATATATTTAATTGGTATAATTTCAGGTAGTATATGTGTAATAAAACGTATTTTAATATATGAATTAATTGGCATCTGTATATATATATATATAGTATAAATCTGAGTTGGTAATTTAATATTAGTATATTCTAATAATGATGTTGACAAAATATATGTATATTTAAACAGTATTTTGCGTATATATGAGTATACGTATGGTTTAACTAGTATATATATATATATACGATATATGTTTAATTGGTATATATATTGTATGTGTATTCAATTTGGTGTATATATATGTATTGTAAGTATATGCTAGTGTAAATTTACTTTGGTAAATTAATATTAGTATGTTTAAGAATGATAGTGACAATATATATATATATGTATATTCTAAAAATGTACTTGCACACATATGATATGTACATATTTTATATATGTTAATATATAAATGTACGTATTTTAGTAAATATACTACTATAGCTAGTAATTTATATTGGTATATATTTTAGATATATGCATATATTAGGTTAAATTCTTTTTAGTATGTATACAAGTAATATTTATTTTAAAGTATATATTTTACATATATCTACTATTGTAGTTGATGGAAATTATAATATGGTTAATTGGTAAACCTACTTGATGACCTAGTTGACTAGAGCCATGCCTGGCAGAGCCCCTGAGTTCATGTATTTGTGATGTGTTAGTGTAGCACCTGATGCAAATATTGTATTTGATATATTTTTAGGACTGTTGGTTCCTCCAGACGATACTCTGGGACAGGACATTGGTTTTACCAGCTAAGGACCCAAGGCGAGTATATTCTCTGATTAGTTTCTAATTTATGATATCTCCTATGTTCACTGTATCTAGTGTAAATATCCATGTTCTTGACACATTGGTTACACGGATTGGTATACACGGATCTCGTCATGAGATGTTATTCCTTATTCATGGTGTAGCTTGTACAAGACTTGTTTTCCTTGTTATCTTGTGCATGTACAGACACTGATTCCCGGGGAGATTTGCTACCTTCCTAGGGAATCCCATGCCATAGCGTACCATGATTGGATCTACTATACCAGTCGGGGGTGGGGAGTATTTTAGTATAGATATGTGATCATACCCAACTTTTCATGCATCATAGCTCACCCCACGTCTCACGTCGGGTACGGCCTGACCATCTCAGTGCCTCATAGCTGTTACGTGTGATTAGCCTGACCTCTACATGCATCATAGCTAACCAACGGTTAGCCTGACCTTCGTGAATCATAGCTAATCACATGTAACCAGCCTGATCAAGATCCCAAGCCGATCACATGTTAAAGCTAGTACTCACACACTTAGTCATAGGATTCTTTGCTCTTTGACATATGGTTCTTTTTCTGCGTTTACTTACAGTATTTCCAGTATTTCTCTCATTGTACATTTCTCGTACCTATACATGCATCTGGTATATTTCCATCTAGAACTGCTACATAGTTTATGTCATTTATATAGAACTGCTATTTAGAGATGTACTTTGCTCCTTCCTGTCTGGAAAATATTTTTCCAGACTGTGACCTTAGTAGACTGGGTTCCGATACTCTTGGAGATTGGAAGTTAATGATCGCAGGTATGATTATTGTGTCATTAGATTTGTGTTGTATTCTTTTATTTCTTCATTTCCTATCGTGCTGTAGTTGTGATTGAGTATTTCTAGATTTATTTTGTGATATCTACGTCTCCTTATGGAGTTGGATACTAGCATGAGATTGTTTAGATAGTACTTGACCTAGACAGCGTTCTACCGCCGATGCTGCGGCGTAGGCTGGACGTACCCACGCTCTCGTGCCCCTAAACCGGGTGCGGGTCATGACACGTTTTTAGTGGTGGCCCATGCAAGTCAGACTTCGCAAGTTGTACGATGTCGTGGTAGTGCGACGTCATTGTTGTACTACTGCGTACCTGCTATTGAATATAGGACATAGGATGCTAGGATGAGAGAGGATACTCAATCACAAACTCTTGAAAGATTCCTGGGACGACCCCTTGAGAATCTTGTTATAATTTCCAATTTAAATCTTTTTTCTTGTTTCCGTCCGCTCTCGCTTGTTGTTACTGAACTTGATTCTGGTTGAGCAGTTATTAAATTAAATTCTTGGCATCATTGTTGAGTTTGATTCTTGTTGACCAGTTATTAACTTAAATTCTTGGTATCGTTGTTGAGTTGATTTCAAATTGAGATGAATTTTTACGGACTAGAATTTATGGTATCATCTGATGACATATATTGAGGAGGACAGTGAGGAAGGTAAAACGTCTACTTTGGTTATGGAACCTAGAATTTATCGCAGCCATATTAGCTGTCGTGACGAGAACGTAGGAACCTAACTTGGATGTACATACTTTAGTTGTGAGATTTAGAGTTTCTCGCAGCCATACCGGTTGGCGTGGCGAGTATTCTAGATGACATGATTATAGGGTTATATACCTTAGTTACGGAACCTGTCGTTTATCGCATCTATGCTTACTGGCGTGGCGAGGATTCTAAGTGTCATGATTTCAGATAGACGTGTATGATTATCAGGTTGTATCTTAAATTGGTTCTTAAAATATCATCTCAAGACTTATCTATTTATGTTATTCCAGGACTTTGTTCCACCGTTTCTCTTTCTTTACTAGCAGTAAAGATACCTTCTGTCCTCAATTCAGTCTTTGAGCTCCTATCCCTTGAGGATTTCTTGTTAAGTATGATAATTAGTGGCTTGTAATTTTGTTTGTGTCTTGTATTAGTATTGACTGTGTTGCTAGTGAGTTGTAAGTGTTTCTTAGTTGGACATGTGAGCAGTAGGCTTTAATCTAGAGTTAGCCCTTAGCATAGTACCTTGTACCAATGATTCTAGGAGTAGTGTCATTAGAGACTGAGAGTTAAGAAGAGTATAGAGTATCAGTGATATTTCAAGAGTTAGTATCAGAGCCAACATACCCGTCCTGGATAATCATGATTAGGCAATTGGATGATCTACGTGAACAATTAGGTATCAAGAAAAATTGTGTTAAGAATTAATGGAGCATGATGTTCAATTTGATGATTGATATCGGAAGTGTTAAGGGTAAGGAAATATATACGCATAAAGTTAACGAGGTGTCATTAGTAGAGAAATATCGGAATAGGTAATGAAGATGGTGAAGCGTATCACGGATTAGTTTAATAGGCTTTAAAGGATTAAAGGAAATACATATACAACCATCGAGATGAGGAACCATATACTTGCCCATGAGAATAAGAAAAATGAGTGTTATAAAAGGTACAGCTAATCATGAGTTCTAATGAGCTTGATGAGATGATGCATTAATGAAACTAGTGATATAATACCAAGAGTGCTAATGGTTCTATTTTGAGGGTTAGTCGAGAATGACACTCAAAACAATAAGCACTTCAAGTGATGATAATTAGATTGGTGTATTAGTGTGCACCTTGAGCATTAGAGACCTGTGAACATTTATAAATGTGTTACTTGTGGATTTAATTTTATCGTTTCAAGAATGGAAATGAAATGAGATTTTGAGAATTTTAAGGAGTTGAGATTTTATGTTGTTAAAATATTGAGGATTTAAATTCAATAAACATAGTCAAGCTACAAAATTTTTAGAAGTGATTAAATTTTATTTCGATGCGGAGTATCTGATTTTGAGGAGGTATATGCATTTTATTTTAAGTTGATCGAGAAGTTAAACCTTGACGATTATTTTGAGGATAAATTTTTTGTAGATGGGAGATATGAATATTAATATATGAGTAGATGATATACGTCAGTGTACAGCCGATACTAGAGCTGCTCTTGAGCCAATACGAATTGAGATGGCACCGCAGACTGAC
>JAYESA010000752.1:0-103751 GCA_036927795.1 Iris macrosiphon
ATTAATCTTACCGAATCGGAAAACCAACAAGCTGTTGAATCTTCCATTTAGATTGATGTAGACTTGCAGGAAACAAACCTGGAATATTGCAAGTGCAGGGAAAGATGAGAACTAGCCTAATGTTCTTCACAAAGAAAGCCATGTTCAACTTCCCATTAAATATGTAAATTCAAGAACAACATGTCCATTAACAAGATCATGATGTCCTTATCAAAGATTGTAACAACAAAAGGAGTTAATGCCCACGTCAAAAATGTAAGAACAAACTAATATGTGACTATATATATATATATATATGTGCTGCCTGCAACTTAGTCAAGGCATAATTGGAATGTGGATGGTAAGGAGAAGAAGTAGGCACCTTTAGGGAAAGAGGGCTGAGGTCCCTTTCTCTTCTTGAGAGAAGAGGTTTGTGTGTTTCCTCCTCTGGCTATATTTCCCCGTGCCCTTTATAAAGGTCCAGCTAGCTGAGCTAGAAGTTAGTAGTCAATCTCCTCTTATTTTTAAAAGTTATCATGTGGACAACTTTTTAATAAGTTATCACGTACGACGTCACTCTTTAGCTTCAAATGGAAAGGTAGAAGGTTTCTCTGCTTCAACAAGTGATCAACTAAAGGGTATCATGCTGATATGCTCCACGGTCTAGGACAGCAAATGCTGAATTCATCAAATCTACGAAAATGCAAATGATACCATAGTCTTGGAACTGGACAACATGGACAAACAATCAATAGTAAAATATATTTTATATTGTGTTGGATTGTATCTCGTTTCCGGTTGAGCGTCCAAAGGGTGGTGACAATAGAGTTGGTAATTTAGTCCCACATCGGGTAGAACGTGGGATCATGAGTTGTAGATAATTGAGATTAGTTCATGCCTTATATAAAAATTCTCTTTTAAATCCAGTCCAATATCGAACCTCATGGACCAACTAAGATTCGGATCACACTGCGTTTCCAACATATTGCTTTGAAGAATGTTCTCTTCTCAAAATTATAACTCTATCACAAAAGCTTTCATCATAGACATGGGGGGGGTGGGGGGGGGGGGGGGGGGGGGGGGGGGGGTGGTATTGTGAGGAACTGTAATTGTCCTGCTCCACCGACATTGAGTTGGTTTGTTGGCTCGAAAGGTCTGGCTAAACTTGAATTTATACAGAGGGTGAGAGATCTATTTGAACAGTGTAATACCTAGCTCCGAGTGGCGGCATTGTATTGGCTTCTTGGATTGTTTAGGCTGGTTAGATATGAACTGTGAAGAAAATCGTAAAATTTGAACTGTGATGCATACTTGTTTAATTTTGTCAGATTGGATGGTAGGCTCGCTTGTATGGTTATATCAATTAGAAAAATCGTCCATCATTTCAAATCATCTTTTTGAGAAATCGTTCGATACATGCTCGGTTGGAGCAGATAGCTTATTCATCATGGTGGATAGTTTTAATCTTTCTCTCATTTATCTCACACTTAATAAAAAAATTTATTAGTCTTTGTTTATATATTATATGGTAGGCGATTGTTAATGCTAAGTAAAAAAGAACCAAGATAAAAAAAAGAGTAATATTATTGTTGTTAACTTGCTATATAGAAACGTAAAATATTGAAATGTTGTTATGTTATCATGTGAAATATAGTGTTCTTATTATGTTATCATGTGGAATATATTGCTTTGTTATGTTATCATATAAAATATAGTGGTGGTGTTGTTATGTAATCTTGTGGAATATTATACTTTGTTTCATAGTAACAAAATTATGAAAAAAAAAAAGTTTGAGACCGTTGAGTCGCCAGTGTGCCAATCCATGGATTAGAAAGCGATGTGGATATGATGTGGTACCACTGAACCGTTGGGTTATGTTTTGGTACCAAGGAATAGTTGGAATATTTGGGACCAATGGATCGTCAATCATAACACTGAATGGAGATTGAGATTTATTGCGAGAATAAATTATTGTACAAGTAGATATTTACATTATTTTATTTTAGTTTTTGTACCCTGTATTTGTTTTACAGTTAAAATGTTCACGTATTTTGCATGGTCATAGGTAACTTGTGCAAAAGGTTTGGCTTTCATTGAACGGGATATGAGTAGGGCTGTAAATGATCAGCCAAGCCGTTCGTGAGCTGATCGAAGCTCGGCTCGATAAAACCTCGTTTGATCTCGATTCGTTTAGTAAACAAGTGAGCTCAAGCTTTATTTTCGAGCTCATTTAATAAATGAGCCAAGCTCAAGCTTAGAAGTACTCGACTCGTTTGAGCTCGGGAGCTGGTTCGCTTATGAGCTTGCGAGCTGACTCATAAGTTGGCTCATTTAGAAACTCGTTTAGGCGCTCGTTGTAGGCAATCTACCAATTTATTTTGTTATTTAAATTTGAATTTGTTATTTATTGAATTAACAATATGGTTGTGTACATTATATATTTATATGCCCTTATTAATTGATATTAAGGAACTTTTTTAATTAATTTTTTATAAATAAATTGTTAATATTACATGTACTTGAATTCAAGCCTACAGACTTGTTAATAAATTTGGTTCACTTGGCTCTTAGTTTATTTGTTTGGTTTAGTTTGATCATGAGTTGAACCCATGGTCCAAATCTTAAATCCTCCATATATAACCCAACTTCAAACTCAAGTACACCTTGCATGAGAAATGAAGAAACTCTCTATTTTATTGCTCCATTATGTTTATTGTGTATTTATCCATACATTTAAAATTTGGTATTTTTGATTTTGGTGGATGGATTAGTGTAGATATAGACTTTTAGTATAGAAGATTTTCATGTGTTCTTGAGTTTTGATCTCCTAAAACTTTATATTTTCAAAAAACGTGTTATTCTATGTTGACGAGCACTTGATTTTGAGTAGTTTAAAACTTTACTTTGCTGAATTTTGGCTTCATTTGAGGTTTCTATGGAAGAAATAATTTTTTATTTTTGAACTTTTGGCCATTGTCGAAAAGCTGCTGTTGGAGGAGACGAAGGAGTCTATGCTGCACTCTGTGCTATAAGGCCTGGAATTCTAGTCTTGAGTCAGCATGCAGCCAACCTTGTTGGATGTACTACAAAAATACATTATTTTAGCGACGTTATTATCCGTCGCTAAAATATTTTTTTTTCGTCGCTATTTGATTTTAGCGACGGATTAGCGATGGAAAGGTTCCGTCATAATAACTAACGTCACTACAAAAATTTGGTCACTAATCCATCGCTATATCAACGGATTAGCGACAGATCAGCGACGTACAAGTTACGTCGCTCAACTTTTTTACTTACCGACGAATTAGCGACGGATTATGTGAGCCAAAAGTTGCCAAATTTTTCAGAAGGTTTTGTACATTCAGGGCTCACAGAGTTCGTCGCTAATCCGTCACAAATTCATCACTTTCAGTGACGGATTTTAGCGACGGATTCTGATACATGTTTGTCACATTTGTGTGTATCATAAGTTTTAGAGACAAAAAATTTCGTTGCTAGTTAGTCGCTGGCCTGAGATTTTTCGTCGAAAATTCATCGTTGACCTGAGATTTTTCGAATATTCCGTCGCTATTACGTCGCATGTTCGTCGCTAAAGGTAATATTTTTTCCAGAAATTATTTTCTACTGAGCATATACCTGTTATACATTCACCAATTTTCAGACAAATAAATTTTACACAAGCAAATTTTACACAAACTAATAAAACCCACACAAATATGTAGAAATGTTATATATACGTCGAAATAATAAAGTAGAGTAATCCAAACATGTAAAAATAACTATTATACAATCCCACAAAGTCAAATAAATACAATCAAGTCAAAAAAATACAACTAACTAAAAAAAATCCCACAAACTCAAAAAAACCATCAAGTCGACAGTGGAGGCGGCGACGGCTGTCGACTATCCATGTACTGTGCCACAACCATAGAGATGATGTCATGTAGATCATCATGAGCAACGGCCGACGGAGCAGTGGCAGGAGCCGTTGAAGGAGCTGGAGGACCCATCGATGCAGTCGGAGGAGCTGGAGCCATTGGAGGAGCCGGAGGACCCAATGTAGTAGCCGTTAGAGGAGTCGTCGTAGTAGCTGTCGGAGGAGCAGGTGCTACAGCATCAAGAATTTCTATCAACTGTCATATCAGCCCATGCAGCTCATGCACAGTCATCGTGAGCTGCTCCAAAGATATCGCACCAGAAGAAATGACGAAGCCGGGCACTGATGGAGCTGGAGTAGCCGTCGTAGGATCTCTAGAAAGAACCAATGGTATCGATGCCAATAATCTGGTACCATAAATGATGCTGCATTTTCTCTCCCAACAGCTTGTACCCATCGACCGTTTCTCTCAGTCGACGTACTGCTCTCAGCATCCCCCTCTAACGTCTCGTACGTCTCATATATGTATTATATAAATAGGTTTAGAGTTAAGAATTTTAGAGTTATATGTGCTATACTTGAATTTGGTTAGAGTATCATATTAGATACTAGATATCATAGTATATGTATATAATTTGAGTTATATTTGCTATATTTGATTTCCATGATATTTTAAAATAGGATATTAACCAAGGTTCAAAGTATCGGAATCGAAATCGGTATCGGACCATTCCTATGAGGTTTAAAGTAAATTGAATAAAATTATAATTTTAAGTATTTACAATATTTATAGTTTTGTTTATTAAAATAGAATATTAACAAAGGTGCATAATTTTAAGTATTTACAGTGTTGTTTCTTAGTATTTTGAAATTAAATGACCTAGAGTTGACCTAGTTTGACTATTTTGACCTAGAAATCTAGAATCTAATTAAATTATAAAAATAATCTAATTAAATTGATAAAATTTTATAAAGACAACCTATATATGCTTTGGCGGTCCGCTCATCTACGAGCTTCCCGTACTTTTTTTCTTTTTTGGGTCCGCTAGAAGATTGTTGAAAAGTCGACGGTCTTGGGGTCTTTTTTGGCTGTGGCGGCCTCGTCGCACTATAAAAATTAAGCAATTAATAAATAAATAAATAATTAGAATTACAAAAAATACTGATCTAGCGGAAAATTTAAATAATAACCATCCATCGAAAATGCTCGATGGTCAGAATGGATCCACCAGTATGGAGACCACCCTTAGTACGGGCAGCCTTCACCTTCTCGCACATGGCCTTGTGTAGTGTCCCGCTCCACGTTGGCACTTTGTACAAGAGATATCGGTTTGCTGAGTAAAAGTCTTATCGGAGAGTTTCCGATTGAAACACAAGACGATTGATCTAAGTGAGTAGGCAGAACTTCATTCTCTGATTCTTGCATGCCTTAATAATGAATCTAAGTTTTTGAAATGCTTGTTTGCTTAAAAATATAATGATCGTGTGAGAATGATAGAACAAGAACCTGCATGCTTAACTAGAAAAATTCTATGCTTGTCTAAAAAGAGATAGAGATAGAATAATTTCCATGCAAAGTTAAAGAATAGAATATTATATGCTTAGTTACACGGACACCGCTATCGAACGGATCGCTTCCATGCTAATAAACAAGAGTAAAAGAATGTTTATATATTTCCATCGTATGCTAAACAGAAAGAGTAGAACTGCATGCTTAGTTAAAAGAGATAGATAACCGCTTTCATGATTGCTTGCTTAAATATATATTGTTACATGTTTCCATAGAATGGTTTGAAATGCTCGAATGATATAAGAGAGATGGCAGCCAGTCTGCATAGAGATGGCGACCTATCCGGACAGAGACAGAAGAGAGAAGAGATTGACTATATGCTTGTTATTGAACTACTGCATAGTAAGAGTTTATATGATAGAGCTGCATTCCATGCATCGATCTTTAGCCAACTTGTGTACATGGGTAATCCCACGAACGGTTCCCAGGGCACTGGAGATCGTTCGTCCTAGGCGGGATCAGAGGAACACCCTGAGGCAATAAAGTCCTCGCGATCAGGGGCGTGTTCATGTCTATAAAGCATGGATTTCTCATGGACCATCATATAGTTAGGTCGCATACTAGGTTAGCCTTCTTGCATACATAACTGTTTAATGCAGAGACGGATAGGGAAAGAGAACCGTATTTATATATATGCAAATGTTGCTAACTTGTATATCTGCTGCAGGGATAACCGTTCAGCAAAAGGGTAAGAATCACTAAATAAGTGATATTCATGCTATCGAACATGCTCTCTTGTATTAAATGCTTGCATAGAGAAGTCTTATTTTCGTATATGCTTCTATCTCGTTCACACGATAAGATGACAATTGTTGATATAAGAGAAAGAGAGATGCTAAGAAGATAGTCTACTAGATACATGCTAAAGTCTTTAAAGAAATAATATGACTCACGAGACACACTGCACACCAGAGATAGTAAATGAATTTGTTTATCGTGCATGAACTTCTTGCCTTGCCTACTTGCTTGTATATTGAATATGAACTATGTTTTCAAAGATGTTTCTAAAGAAGAAATATGACTCTGTTCCTGTACTGCATGTAACGAACCTAGGTAAAAATAAAATATCACTAGTAATGTAATATTTTATCACATACTTACTTAGTGTTGGTTTCAGGGAGTGTTGCTTCTATTCGTTGATTTTAGACTCACCAATACTTTCTCCAAAGTTCTGATCCACCAACAGTTTGCTTGTTTGCAGGTGTTGGATCGTCCGATGAAGCGATAGCCATGCCTCATCCCCAGGATCCAAAAATCTATAGTCGATGCCTTGAGTCGTATCGAGATTGCTTTGAGCTGCTTTTCTATAAAGGAATGTAATATATGGAACGATGTCATTGTAATCGAGAGAAATAGAGCTTGAGAAAATTATAATCTCGGCCAAGTGCCGCTTGTAACACATCTTGATTATCAATAAAGAGCTTATTTTCTTATGTCATTATGTTCCTTACTTTTCTATAATATTGTGCCGCTGCTCCCGTCTTGAATAGTTTACTTGCCGTTGTACAAGTTTAGGCCTTGTGCAAGCGCAGCTTAGGCTTGCACGACATCACGCCCCAGGCAAGGACAATCGGTCCCGTAAGGACCCAAGCGAGGACGAACGGCCCTCCTGCGGGATCGGGGCGTGACACCTTGTAGGTCGAGGTGTCCATCTTCTTCTTCATATCCTCCTAGTAATCCATCTTCAGCCACTCCTTGAGGTGATCCGGTCCAAGTGACACCACCGCCTTATGGTCATTGATCATATCTCTCAACCTTTTGCTGGCGACGGTCTTGTAGCACTTTCGGATATCACTTTCTCTATGATCTGGCCACCATTACAACCTCTGCAAATTAAAAAAATAGTTTTTATCATTGTAATCAAAAAATATATATTATTATAATTAAATTCATATACCTACCCCGAGCTTCTCTAGCCAAGTGAATCGCCGATCGAACGGGATGTCACTGAAGTTGATATAAGGGCCATCAAAGTAGTCCAGCATGATCTTCCCTAAATTATTTCCAGCCTTGATCGGAAAGAATCTAAAATAAGTAGACAATATATAATTAGAATAAAAATATAAAATAAATATGTGAATTGACAAATAAATGCTTACGTAGCTCTATCGACCCATAGCTCGGGATAACAGATATTGGATGGCCGCTCTGGTAGAGTAGGGCAAATCCTGGACGACGGACATATACTCCGTTGTCCATAAGAATGCCTGAAAATAGATTTGCTCATGTTGGAGTAACTGGTGGAGTAGTCGGTGTAGTAGTACCGGTAGTGGCTAGAGTAGAAGAAGGGGAAGCAATTGATAAAAATCTGGGAGATGGAGTAGCTCCTCCTACTGAAGAACGAGTATATGGCGGGGATAAACCATTCGTCGCATCTACGAATTCGTCCTTAGGTCATGTGCGAGAATCTGGGGTAGCAGGCGTTGTGGACGGAGGATGCTGAGAAGATGATCCTCTTTGAACTTGTCCTTGTCCTCGTCCTCGTCCCGCCAAACTATAGGCAAATCTGCAGCAAATAAAAAAATAGTATCATCAAATAGATAATCATAAAGACTACTCGAAGTACACGTTCGTCGATCTGCTCTAGTTAAAAGATGAAGCATTTGAGAAGTTCAAGAAGTTCAGGGTCGAGGCTGAACTTCAAATGGGACAACAACTCAAGAGAATCATAAGTGATCTAGGCGGAGAGTATAGGTCTATTGAATTTGCATCGTTCTGCAAAAAAAAAAAAAAAATTGTCAATGAGACAACTGCTCCGTATTCTTCTTAATCAAATATAGTAGCTGAAAGAAAGAACGGGACATTAACAGAGACGATGAACTTAATACTGTTGACTACGTGTCTTCCCAACTACTTCTGGGAAGAAGCTGTGCTGACGGCTATGTTTATTCTGAACAGAGTGTCATACGCAACTTACGATGTCACTCCTCGGGAAATCTGGTTCAAAGTCAGACCCAAATTGAACGTCATCCGATGGGAAGGTGTCTGAAAGGAAGAACAGGACGTTGACAGAGATAATAAACTCACTACTGTTGACTACGAGTCTTCTAAACTATTTCTGGCTCGAAGCTGTGCTGATGGCTACGTTCATTCTAAACAGAGTGCCATACGTAACTTTCGATGTCACACCTCAAGAATTCTGGTTCAGAGTCAGACCCAACTTGAACGTCATTCGAGTGTGGGGGTGTCTGGCGTCTGTGAAGCTTTCGAAATTAAAGATTTATAAGCTAAAATTGAGGACTAGGAAGACAATCTTTCAGGGTGATGCTGAGAAGAGTAATACTCGGGATTTCTAGATATCAAATTAAATCATATCATTGAATCTCGCGACGTAGAACTCTTCGAAGATAAATTTGCAAGGTATAAAAATATTGTTATCGCTGATATTTCAGAAAATAGTGTGAGTGCACAGGAGGCTGAAGGTTCCAACGAAGATATAGTCCAAGAAGAAGTTGTCATCCCAATGATAACGATTGAACCAGAACTCACAAAGATGGTGTATAAGCGAGTGAGAAGAGTGAAGGACTTCGAAGAAGATTTTGTCACCTATAATATGGAAGCAGATCCGTGTACCTACGATGAGGCATTGAAGACCAGAGATGCTATCTTCTGGAGGGAGGCTATAAATAATGAGTATGACTCAATAACCTTCAACCACACTTGGGTGTTGGTCAATCTGTCTGAAGGAGCTAAACCAGTCAGATGCTTATCAGATCTTCAAGTCGATGAAGATGAAAGTAGACAGAACAGTTGGGTTCAAGACAATGATATCTGCCTAGAGATTTTCTCAGACAATAGGGGATTGAGTTCTTTGGCACCTCGATGAGGGTATCATAGATCAGGATGATGATTTTCATAGATACTATTCATAAGCTGATTATTTATCAGATGATGGAAAGAAAGCAAGTCTTATATGAAGACAGATATGAGAGATTCATGGACAACAGTCAGAACTATTATCATTCAGGATTTAAGACAGTCTGCGAGTTGGTGATATCTCGATACGGCCTGAAGCAATTCTCAAAAAGTAATAGTAGAAGTTTGACAAATCATCTAGTCAAAGTTGTCGTAAGAGATCAGCAAGACAGATAAGTGTGTGTACACGAAGTTCACTGATAACGGAGGGGTCATCGTTTGTATCTATGTGGATGACTTGCTAGTCCCAGTTATGGACACAGAAGTGTCACTAACAAAGATATCTTCTTTGTCCAAACTCATAACATGGGATTGCGGATGTCATCCTAGGATATAAGATAATCCGGATGCCAGGTGGGCTTGCTTAGTCACAAGTCCTCAGCATAAAATATTGATCACATACTTTGGATTTCAGGGATGATACTCCTCAGGTATGACATGAATATGAAGCCAAATTTAAGAAAAAATGTCAGACAGTTGGTGTACTCGAGCATCATCAGGTGAATGATTTAAGCTGTGTATACCACCAGGGCTGACATAGCTTTTATTGTAGGGATGTTGAGTCAGTTCACAAGCAGTATATGTGTTAAACATTGAAAGCTGGAAAGGGAGTCTTCAGAATTCTCAGGAGAACTCAGTAGTATATCATGTACTATAGCAGTTATCCAGATATGAAGGAAGGCTTCGGTGATGCCAGTTGGTACTCAAGAAGATGAGTGAAAGATCCATAGGAGGATGTGTACTTCTCCAGGGGTGGTGTTGCTATATCGTGGAAGTCGAAGCAGCAATCTTTACTCTGAGAGTTCTTTGCACTATCAAGTTACAGCATATAAAGCAGAATGGCTCTGGAAGCTCTCAGATGATCTTTCAATGGTTAGTACATAGATTAGGGTGGTACCAACAGACTGTGAAAACCAAAAAGTTGCACAGTGGCATATGTTCATCTCTTCAATGATTTGAAGAGAACTATGTCGATAGAGCACAGGATACTGAATGAGTGCAGATTGCATGGATTATTACAGTGCTTTAATGATCGGAGTCAGGTAAATCTGACGAATCCATTCATTATAGGCCACAAAGGCCAGTACAAGATACTAAATGAGCGCAACTAGCGTAGATCAATACAAAATTTGATGATCGGAGCCAGGAGAGTCTGGCAGATCCATTCATGTAAGACCTCCAGCGCCAGCTGATCCCAAGAACTATAAAGTAGGATAGTACTCCATGTTACAGTAGAGTAACACAACATGAGGGAGTGAACCTTGGCTTTGGGTCATGTCACAGTGGCGTAATACCGCATATAGTCAAGGGCATAACAATATGGGCTTGGAGGACCTCAGATATTGTGTCTTTGAAATCCTACCATTTAGTTTTATATTATCAGTTCAAAGAGAAATCTACTAGGCATCTAGCTATTGGTTCAAGGGAGGACCATTGACTGGAAGAATATCATAAACAATGGGTAGTCCTTTGAGAAATTGAGAGGTTATGGACCCAGAACCATTATTGTCTAATAATTGTTCTTTTGTGTAGAACAAGTCATGTGGGAGGATGGCTTAAATAACTTAATAAGTTCTCAGGCATTTTGAATGTCGGTGCGCTTAACAGGAAGCACGGTAGCACAGTACTACAAAGGAGCGTATGGTCTCCATGCTACAGTGGGTAACACCACCAAAAGGTTCCTCAGTAAGGGTAATGTCTCGGCTTCGCGAGCCATGTCATAGCGGCGTAGCACTACACATAGGCAGGTAGCCTAATGCTGTAGAATGAAGAGTGTAGGCAGTACTACAAAGAGGCTGGTGTCCTCATGTTACGGTGGTGTGACACCACAGAGGTAAAAGATGTAAATCCTCGGCTACGCGAGCTATGTCACACCGCAAGGAAGTGCAAGGCTTCATGTTGGATAGTTTGGCACGACAAAGAGGCTGGGACCTCATGCTACAGTGGTATGACACCACGATGAGGTTTAGCCTCATCTCTGGGCCATGTCATAGCGGAGTAGCACCGCAAGAAAGCTCGAGACTTCATGCCAAGGACTCTTTAAAAGAACTCACCTAGAGTGTATAGAAAGAGATATAGGTCGTCTCTTGAAGGAATACTTGTAGACGTCTAAAATATATACACCGAAACCAGGCATGCACAGGGCCTTTAATGTAAAATCGAAAGCACAACTAATGTCATTGTGTGAGTGGAAAGAATTATAGTTATGGTACAGAATTCAAAGCTTTGGCCATTCTTGTATCATACTATTGTTTAATCCATGCGGGAAGATTCAAGTCAAAGCGACATCTATCCTAATGCATTATGGACAGTCACTGTGGAGAATGCTCAACCCATATATATTGAGATATGTAGAGATTGTTGGTGTTTTTGTCTTTGGACTAGTAAAAATAGTCCCATATTGGCTACACCACCAAGTAGGTATCTCAATATAATACTTTGTATGAGTTGAGATATGCACATGGGGTATGGTGGGCACATGGGTGCCATGTGGGGGTATTTTTCTAGAAGAAAAAATGATTAACTCCTCATGAAAGCATTTATGTTTTTTGTTATGCTCTTGAAATTATTTCCAAAGGATGGTCTTAGCAACTTGGACTCAGACTTGGGCTCAAGGGCGCAAAGTGGCGATTTGTTGGCGCACTTTGTGTGATGCCCCAGTCCCAAAATACATGGGACCAGGCCACGTGGCAATGGCCAGCTAATATGTCTCTGAGGGAATACTCAATTTAATGGATCCAACAAAATATACTATGTTGTCCTAAAATACTAACAATTCCAATACTCATACAACAGCTATGTCTAATCTCATCCACAATATAAACAAGAAGTACTGAAATAAATACTGCCAAATAATCATAAGTCTGAAATGTCATAGTACAATCCAAAATATCTCTGAAGGGAACAAACCCACTACAATGACGAATAAGAGTACTGAAAGACAAATAAAAGAGTATTGACTAGAGCAGCTACTAACTAGATAAGGATGCTCCAGTCCTAGACGAAAGGCCTACCAGTGATCAAGAAAACTCTGACGGTAGCACCTCTAGTCCTCCTCGGATGCATACCTCGTCTCATGCCCGGGTCCGTACACTATAGGATAATATGCCTCGTCCAAATCTGGAAGAGAACCAGGTCCTCAGAGGGATGTAACTGGATATAAAAATACATGCCAGCTATCTCATTTTGTGTCAACTTTTGTAAGCCCATGCGGCAACCCTATGACTCGTTCAAGAGTTTGTAATAGATGTTCGTTATCAATAAAAGAGAACTTTTTTATGTTTCAACTTGTGTTTCAATTTATCTGCGTACTCTGAATATGTGATCGCTATGCAAAATATCTTAGCCTTGTGCAGTGCGCAACCTAGGCCCGCACGACGTCACGCCCGGGTGACGACTATCGATTCCACGAAATCGGGGCGTGACAGCATGCACCAAAAGGATGGCTGCTGAGGGTCACGAGTGGGTTACTTGTTTTACTGCTTGTCTTTTATAAACTATATTCTTTTGGGCATTTAGCCAACCGGCACCTGTTAGCCGGAGAATTTGGACACTAGTTCCCTACATGACTGTATTATATTCAAACTGCAGCTGAATCACTGTCATGTATACTTTTGATTGTGTATCTGGCATATCATTATGTATCGCTAGATCTCTAGAATATTCTGTTGCGGCATTTGGGACGCCTTACTGCTTACTCTGAAATATTCGATTTTATTGATACTTGTTTGAATGATTGAGACAATAGAAGTTCTTGACCCTAGAAGACTTGATTGTATAATGCATCTCCTTGTCTCTAGACAACCTCAACATATTGCCGGTTACTTCGATATTCTGCAAGGTGTGGTTGGCTGAGTCATTCCTCCGCTCTTCAGTATTCTGGTTCTGGGACGTGACAATATGGGATACAGGAGCCGATTTGGCCTAGGAGAAAATAATATGGAACGTGCTTCATGCACAAGGTATTACGGGACTTTTAGTGGGACTAGCTAACTGGATTGGAAGGGCACATCGCAATATGATAATTCGGGACCTTCAATAAGGTTTTTTACCTGCACGTGAAGGATTATCGTTTTACCATAAATAGTCCAAGATAGCTTGTGGTGTAAGTGACCTTCATATAGTTGGGCTGCATAATAATGTCATGTGCTTGCAGGCTTAACATGTTGATGCAAGAAAGAATTCACGACACATTTATATTTCATGAGTTCTAACAATTGATGCAGGGACATACATATGCCACACACACACACACACACACACACACACACACACACATATATATATATATATATATATATATATATATATATATATATATATATATTGTGAATGATAACATGTGTTGTAGAAAAGGATTGTAGTCTTGGGTAAGATTCACTGTGTCAAGTGACACATTTATGTTCATATATATTTATTTATGAAACTGTTAACCGATGACACATTTATGTTCACATATACATGCTTATAAACCTTTAACTGATCCTAGGACAATAGTAGAAAATTACTTAATAATTTTAGTTGTTCTCACATGATTACCGTATTGATTTAAGTGAGTCTACTAGAGACCGCTCTCCAGTACATTCCTCAATGTGCTGACCCCATCCTCCTTTGGTGCAAGGAGGTGCTTGGATGTGTTGAGGCGTTGGAGTTTGTTTGGCAAGTTGTATTTGTTCGGCTGGAGATGTTATCTTTTGTTTATAAAGGACATAATGTATGGAGCAGTGTTGATTGTATTAGTTTCTCGAGTTGTAAGTCATGTGGCATCGTTCATTGTAATGAGATCTATTATTGTAATTGAGTTAATCTTTTGCCTAAGAGTCATTGTAATTATACTACAAATTATCAATAAAGAAAATCATTTTTCATATATTTTGTGTCTATCAAGTTTTATGCTTATTTTTTATGTAATAATTTTATTTAGAGATGTTTATATCGACCGTGTTTGTTCTTGGCTTATATACAAGTACAGTTTAGGCTTGTGTAGTATCACGCCTAGTGGTGAATTTTGGTTTTCTAATGGTATCAGAGTACGATTTTACTTCCTTGGACCCTCAATTGATTCTCTTCAACTCTATGTTGCTTCAGTGATCAAAAGTCTTTTGACTCTCTTTGACGTTCTGCAATGAGTTTCATACAATAAGTCTAGATATGTTATGATTCTCATGCATGTGAGTATTTTGTTGATTAGTGGTAGCATATGATTTGAGAGGACCGTAAGGCAGGTATTTGGAAAAAAAAGATTAGTAGTAGCATATAATTTAAATGTTGGATGAGCAATACGATATCAGTAGAGATGTTGTAACAATATGTGAGTATCATTATAACATGAGATGAATGAAGTGTGCCTAAACTTTAACAAATAAAAATGAGTTATGTTATTCAAGTAGAATAGTTACAGTTTGTTTCCAAGTAATTGTCAAGTGGCTATGAAGTGGAATAGTTACAAAATTTGGCTTCCCTGTTTGGTAAAGCTTCTACAAGAACTGAATTGGCATAGTGGACAGTTTAGTCTATGGTTGGTGTTTGAAATGCTAGCAAGAATGGTTAATGCAATGGATAAATTTGTTGTTCAATTTTCGCCAGAGTGTCAGATGAAAATTGAACTTAGACCGACTGGCGGAATCTGTGCATGTAAATATTTTGTCAGTCTGCCTGGCAGAATGTTTAATTCTGTCATCTAATTTACCCAAACTATTTTTCTCTCTTTCAATTTGTTATAAATTTCTTTCGTAAGAACAGATTTTCTGTTTTGGTAATTCATCCTCGTAATGGATCTTGTATATCGTTTTATTAACTTCTCTTTCATGAAACGTGGGAAGGATTGTTCCTCGTCATTTTTTTTCTTCAAAAAAGTGGTCAAGGAAGAAAAATCTTTTGCTGAAGGAAAATAATTGACCAATGGTTGGTGCATACATGCATAAACTTCTTGTATCTTGACATGTAAATTAACGTGTCACAGAGATCAATACAATTTTCTATAACAAATTATATTGTCTTACTTCTTCGTTTAGATTCCTAAAGAAAACTTGTACGGTGTTTATTGGTTGCTTGATCTTAAATTGTATATCCAGAAGGTAAATTTATCCACCTGCTAATTGGTCTCTTAAATTTTATAAAAAATTGATGTAGTCGACAATTGGTCGAAAAAATTATCAAATTATTATAAATCTTTCTTATGCTTTATAATCTAATTTTCTTTTGATGGAAGAAGACTCGGATCATTATAATAACATGCATAATCCTAAGAGTTGATTGTGTTTTCTAGATTAGCATAAAATTGGAAGCTACAGTTGTTTTATGGGTTTGTACAAAATCAATAGAATATTAGAATCAGGACTAATTCAAAAGGAAATTTGTATTCCTACGTACAACTTTTTATGGTATGACATGTAGAAAAGATGGAAAGAATCGGAACCAATATTCATACACTAACCAAAATAAAATTAAAATTAAAACAGTTTCCCCAAAATAAAGTCATGCGTTGACAAATTAAATAGAGCTTCAGTGTGTTCATATGGACAAAAAAACAGTTTTCCAAAAAAAAAAAAATCAACTCCCATGCTATTAGTTCCCAAAATATTGTGACCATGCCATCAGTTTTTGGCTTTATTCCGTTACACTATGTTAAACGTGGTGTATTTCAACTTTAGAAAGATGCTTCAGTGTGTTCATATGGAATTAATTCTCTAAACATTTTTTATTAGTGATTAAAAAGTTATTTATATTTACTTTCATTATTAATCTTTAATTCTATTTTCTTCTTGTCTCGTCATTAATTTTATTACTACTATTTCTGATTTTTCTTCTCAAGAATTAGTGTTTAGTAATAGAGATAAATACGAATAACACTTAAGAAAATAAAATAAAATAGAAATAATAGTAATTAAATTAATAATGTGGGAAACATAATTAAAAATTAGTAACGGTGATAAATACAAATAACTTATGATTAAATAACAAAACTTAAATTACATAATAAATTAGGCCTTCAAAATAATCCAATGTGTAGATAGTACAAAATACAAAAAAAAACTAGTACAAAATAGAAGATAGAAGAGTCTCTTCCTTTATATTGAAAGTAGGACTGTGCAAATTTGGATCGAATCGACCAAACCGATCTGGTCCAAATCGAACCAAACGATTTTTAACCGAACGGATGGACTGTTCGGATTTGGTGTTCTTAATAACTGAATTGTTCTTATATCTCTTGTACGTCTTAAAATGTTTTTGGACCACCATCACAATTAAGAGAGAGAAAAATGGAGAGCAGTAGTCTTCTTCTTAATTGTTGCATATATTAAAATTAAATGGGAGAGATTAAAAATAGATTAAGTTTGGGAGTGAATGTGGCCATGTACTCCCACGTGTTATCTCGAAGGTCGGTGTGGACTAGAAAAAACATTTTCGGCCAACTATGAATTCTCACAGCCACAGCCATAGCAGCTCAATTTAAAATGTTCACATTATAGATTTTGCTACCTTTTGATTTTGTAGATTTGGTTCATCCCATGACTAACGCACAGTAGTAGTTGTTGTTGTTGTTGTTGTTGTTGTTGTTGTTGGATTATATATTGTTTTTGATTCAACGCTAAAACGTTCAAAAACATTGGTAATGTGTAAGCCACCAACGAGTTAGAGAGGGGAGGAAAAAAAAAAAAAAAAGGACAAATAGAGATATTGAAGAAAAATAAATTGGATTTGGCTTAATTGCAACTTGATATTCTCAACTATTCAAAATCTTCGACTTGATATCCTCAACTATGATAGGTACTAACTTAATACCCTCCATCAACTAATATTTTTAACTTGATATCCTCTGTAACCCCAAACATTAAGTTTTTCGTTTTTTTTTTTTGACAAAAATATCATTTTCCTCCTACCTCCCTCTCCCCCTCCCCCTCCACTGCGCCTGTCGTCGTCGATGTTGCTACTTGCCATCGCGCAGCTCGCACCCAAGCCGTCCACACCGCACGTCCGCTCCGTCCGAGCTGTAATGTCCCGTTCTCCCTATTCGGGGAGCGCGGCTAAGAAATACTTGGTATCGTTCGATCGGGACAGATTGAATCAAGATTATTTTCTCGTTATGGATTGGTTTCTTCGGAATCAGGTCCCACATTCAACGGATCGTGCCTCAAGGAAGGACTCGACGGCAGAGTCGAGAGGGGCCTTTCTGTTGCACTGGTTTCTTTGTCCGTTTTCGAATGTCGCTTGGTTGCTTTCTTGTTGGTTTTGTGACTTGCGTTTTTCTTGAACAGTTTCGATGGATTTCATTGTCTTCGTTTTTTGGATTTCGTATTTCGTATATATTGATTATCTGTTGGTGTGTGTAGGTGATCGTGTAGGCGACGCGCAAGCGAAGTCTTGAAGATCTCCCTTTTCTCTCTTTTCTGATTCACCAACTTGTGAGTGGCTTTACTTCGATTAGCGCCCTTCTTCCAAGTCTCCATTTCTAATAAATTGACTCGTTTGTGCATTCCGATCAACGATACCAAAAGAATAAATTGAGTCAAGATAAAAGAAGAAGTAGACTTGAAACACTTATAATGCTCGTCATATAAAATATCATACGGTCACATTGTTGCGTGCTTGTCCGCCATACATGTATCTATTTTGTGTTCAGTTGTAGTTAGAATTTATTTATCTATAACTGTTCAATGGATAGTGCAAATTAAAAATGTGACCATTGAGCAAGGTAGCCTAGACTATGGAAAATGCATGATGTTCATTTACTTATATTCCTTTGAATGTGCTTCAATTGATAACTTAGTTTGTAGACGAGGCATGGTCTTGGATAACTTGTGCACAAAAGATGCCGTTCTATGAACGGTCGTCAGGGCACTGGGATCACTTCGACCAGGGTAGAGCAATTTGCTAGTGTAGTCCTAGCATTGGATGAGTCTGTGCGTCTGCCAAGGGCTAGCTACCCGAAGCGGAATGGCAGCTGACCCATCTCTCGTCCGACCAAATGATGCGTTATGTATATTTAAACAGTGCAGACTAACTATGCCTTCGTGGCAGGGAAGATCATGGTAAGTTTTTTACAGGTGGTTCAGACGGTTCAGGTAAAGTCACCGAACGGTGGCACATTTTGTTATGGCATTCCCTTTTATCATATATAAAGAATTGAACTAGGACAAGATAGGAAGATCATATAATAATATTGTATGTTCACATGAATACGATGTCAATTTTGGTATATTGGGTTAGTTCGCCCTCACCGGTACTTTTTGAAGTACTGACCCTCGTTGCAGCAGGTTCTCCGAGCTGAGGCTACGTGGCGAGGAGCTGAAGCTTCCCCCAACCCTCCACTGATCCGACGTGTTCATGCTTTGTGACTTTTGGAGATCAAGTACATAATCACAAGGAGCCCGCACTTATCTTTTGAAGCTCCTAGGCGATGGTGCTAACTCGCACGTGGTTTACGCATTTTAAAATATTAGTAAGGATGTAATGTATGGATCAGATATCTCATTTTGCGTCCAAGTTGTAAGCCCGTACGGCGTTCTTATTATTTTTGGGTCAAGAGTCTGTAACCAGATGTTCATTATCAATAAAGAGAACTTTTATGTATCTCAATATGTGATATCTTATTTGCGTACTATATTGCGTTTGTTCTAAAGTATATCATTATGCCTAGGCCTTGTGCACGCGTGCCTTACGCGTGCACGACATCACGCCCGAGGAACGATTATCAATTTAGCAAAAATTGGGGCGTGACACGAGCCGCCCGCCCGTGCTATCCGTCCCCGCCGCCTGTGATGTTGCTCGCCCCCCGCGCTACTGCTACCCCCCCCCTTCCGGTCGCCAGAGCTAGAGAGAGGGGAGGGGGCTGGCGGAGAGAGAGGAAAGGAGGAAGAGAGAGTGGGAAGGAACATTTTTGTCATTTTACCTTTTCAATTAACACTATTAAAACAAGAATGGAGGGTGGGTTTTAAGTTGATGCCTATCAAAGTTGAGGTATCAAGTTGAACATTTTGAATAGTTGAGGGTATCAAGGTTTAATTTAGCCATTGGGTTTCTCATATTTTCATTTCTTAATTCTTGATAATTTTTTGGATTATCTTTGTTTACTTTCTATCACGCCCCAGTCCCAAAATATCGAGGGACTGGACACGTGACAATGGCCAGCAGTACACACCGATGGAAAATCCAATTTAATGGATCCACCGGGGCATACTTAAGCTGTATTACAACCATAATCAGGGTTTACTAATCTCATCCACAGAATAAAGATAGCAATATCAGCAAAATAAATAAACAACATCCAGTCACAAGTAATTAAAAATCGGGGAACAACCCGATATTAAGTCTGTTTACAAAAGTTCATTTAAACAGGAAAATAAAGAGTTTATTGGCCAAACAAAACTGAGCATGGCGAAGCAGTTGTTCAGGAGAAGTCCTCAGTGATCACCTCGTCCTCAAGTTCCGGTGCTGCTCCGAGAAGTGCTCATGTTCCGTACACTTCAGGGTAAATCTCGTCTTTCTAAATCTGGGGACATAATCCATTCCAGGTCCTCAGGGGACATAGCAAGGTACATATAAAACAAGCCAAAATATTGCAGTACAGACATAAGGAAACAATAAAGTAAATATATAACCAGCTAAGTGATAATGCAAGTGAGAGTTTTAGTCATACTCAGGCTGAGACTACTACAGGATCAGTGTTGAAGAAACCATAGCAGTATTTTCTCGAAGGGTCAGTACGGTACCAAAGCTCTGTGTCAGAGTCTAAGGCGCTTCCATTAAGTTATTATATATATATATTCAGCCTTTTGTATGATAATTCTCTCCCCACCCAATGTAATCTCATGTCACAGTTCCATAATGTCTCATGTTCATGTCACGCAAGATTAAACTAATGCAATAAGTCATTTATTAAGATCTAAGAAAATAATGTTCAAGTCATGAAATCTGTATCCTATACAGAACCACCTTGAATAGTCAGAAAGATTTTGTATCATGATTTGTGTCAGGTGTCCTGGGTATAATGTACTTGATAGAGCAAGTACAAGAAATATAAATGTCATGATATCCATCTCTAGGTGACGTTACACAACCCCGCGTACGGTGTTGGCACCCGACTA
This sequence comes from Iris macrosiphon, assembly GCA_036927795.1. Lineage (NCBI taxonomy): Eukaryota > Viridiplantae > Streptophyta > Magnoliopsida > Asparagales > Iridaceae > Iris > Iris macrosiphon. The sequence continues at coordinate 20,429 of JAYESA010000752.1, forward strand.
TTAATCGGAAGCTAAGTAAGTCACACGGCCCTAGGGTTGAGCAAGTACAACAGTCACAGGAATAAACTAAGAGAACAAAATGAATCAATACACTGCAATTATGGCAAGGTACACTTGCCTGGGTTTCCGGCTCCAATTGTAGCTCTGGCTTCAGCAGGATTTGCAGGCAGTACTCCGGTTGCTGAAATAGATATCACCATCAGATCCAGAAAATATTAATCAGCTAAAAATGCCTGTCCTTGAGTCCAATTTGGAGACAAGGGCAAAAATGACATTTCGGGTCAAGGCGGGGTCCATATGTGGACCACTTTGCACCGAAAAATGTGTCAGGGTCAAAGGCCTCCAAATCTGTCCAACTTAGTGTCAACAGGTCAGGAACGATGATACGAACCCAACAGAACTTTCAGAATTGGATTCCGATGAGCCGTTCTCAAAATCGCCCGTCGAGTAGAGCCTGTGGGGCCCACGACACGCGATTTTGCCAACGTTCTCAGAATTGAACCAAACTTGGCTCACAGGACCAGCGTATTGCTACGAGTCCGATGGCGTAAGTTTTGTCTCGATCCGACGTGTGTACACTAAGTTACAGCGAGATTCAGAAAGGTCGGATACGGGGCGATGTCCGCGGATACGTACTGATTCCGGTGTGCACGCACATCCGAATTAGCTTCTGCAAAATCTCGCACGTCCGTATCAACGACGCGCACGTATCTGTGAAGACCGCACGCGACCAAGTTATCCCGTTTGGCGGGGCGCACTCAGTTCCGGGGTAAAACATGGCGTTGGTTTTCCTGTTTTTGGATCGCGGTTCACGATCACCACAGGACGCGATGCACCGAGCGGGTTGCACGGGCACCGAGGGGGTCATGCAGGCTACGCGATACAATAAACGGAAGAGAAATCGGGGTAGCGAGGAGTAAGATACGAGTACCTGAACAGGGCTCCGGAAAACTGGGATTTTCGTGTCCGTGTGTCGTCTTTGACACAACACAGTGTCCTGTGTCCGGCCGTGTCATCCCTAGGGTTTCTGTTCAGAAGCTTGGGTGGCCGGATGTCGGTGCAGGAGGGCGGCGCCTGTGGGAGGCGGCTCGGCCGGAGATCACTGGTGGAGGCGGCGGCAGCTCAGGGCGGCGCCGGACAGGGGGAAGCCCGGCTGGGCTCGGGGAAAGCTCGGTCTGGGTCGGAGGAGGGCTGGAGGAGGTTCTGGAGGAGGAGGGGAGTCGCCGGCGGAGGTCAGGCGGCTGGGGACTGGTCAGCGGAGGTCTGGCTGACAGCGGCGAAGTCTGGGGCGGGGACGGCAGCACACCGGAGGCGGAGGAAGAGGGGCGGAGGCGCTGGGAGTTGGGAGGGGGGGTTTTTATAGGCGGTGAGGGGAGAGGGAGCGGCGACGGTTGCGGTGGCCGGAGGCGAAGGGTCGGGGACGCGAGTGGGCGGCGGCGGCGGGTGCAGGAACTAGAACGGCACGGCTGCCGGCGGCGGGAGGTGAGGAGTCGGGCGGTTTGGGGGAGAAGAGAGGTTGGCGGGTTTCGGGCGGCCGGGTCGGGTCGGGTCAGTCGGATCCGGCCCGATCCGCTAACAGAAACGGGTTCGGGTCCAAGCGGGTCGGGTCATGGGTTTGACCCGGATTCGACCCGTTAAGGATTGGTTTAATTAAACCGGTTCAGAAATTGGTTTGGTTTATTTCAAATAAACCCGGTTTATTTTGGTTTAATTAATTAATTAGTTTTTAGGGCTTTTAAAAAGCTTTCGGGGTCCAATAAATTCCCGGAAAATTATCCTATGTCTAGTTTTTCATTTTACACCATAAAATATTATTTTCATAATATTTTAATATTATTTATTATCATTTAAAAATCTTTTAATAATTAAAACACCTGAATTTAATTACAGAAAATTCCTAGAAAATTCCAGAAAATTGTGAAAAATCCAAATTTAAAATTTTTTGAAAATCAGGAGGTTTACAATCTACCCCCCTTAAGAGGATTGCGTCCTCGCAATCAAAGAATAACCGGTCAACAGAGATGACACGGTTGCAAAATTTATTCGAATCAGAAAATCAAGGTTGAGGGTTTAAACACATAGGGAAAGTCATTTCCCTAAGCAATGGAAGTTATACAATTTCCCAAATGTAGGAAATTTAGAAAATCACAGTTTTTAGAAAAATAGGTTATTCTTTTAAAACATATCAGGTTAACATTTATAAAACATTCTAGGTTATTTAACAAGTTCAAATTTACTAGTTTAACACTAGGTTATCATTTATTAACAATTTAAAATGATCAGGTTAAGTCTAGGGTCACGAACCAGTAGGCACGAACTACAGAAATGCTAGAAACGGAACTACAAAAACTTACTCGCATTAGCTACTCCATGGTTCTGCGCGTCTCCCACGGTCATAGCGAAAACTTGGCCGCGTCCTTGAGGTGGTGCCCTCTGCTGTTGCTGGGCTTGCTGGTAGGGTGCTTCTTGAAGTGCCAAGGGTGGCCTTGGTTGATGTCCTCCTGGTGCTGGTAGAGCTTGTTGGTTTGCCCTTGGTGCTCCTTCTCTACGTTCAGGGCAATCCCTCACTGCATGCTGTCTAGATCCGCAACCTAAGCACAGTCCGAATTTACGTCTACACTCCTTCTCAACATGGCCTATCTTGCCGCAGTAGTAACAAGTAGGAAGAGTCAGGGATTTGGATGCAGCTCCCTGTGGTGCTTGATGCAGATGAGGTTTCTTGGCAGCTTCTCCATTCGTTGCTCTGGCTGGTGCTGATGTGGAAGGCCTCTTCAGGTTGGATTCTCGTCTGATGACACGCTCCATACGTCGAGCTGCAGCAAGGACGTCCGTGTACGAAGTAGGTACGACGGATCCGATCATTCTTTGTAGCTCGAATTTTAGTCCATCAAAGAACTTTTCAGCCTTTTCTTCTTCTGTTGGGATCAAGGTAGGGGCGAAGCGACTCAGACGAATGAACTCGGCGTTGTACTCTTCCACCGTCATAGTATCCTGAATGAGGCGATTGAACTTGTCCCGCAGTTCTGATCGAGCGATAGCCGGAATGTACATCTCTTGAAAGAGTCTGGAGAACTCTTCCCAAGTAAATCGGTCTGGTCCGAGTCGTCTCTCTTCAGATAGCCACCAGTGATGAGCATTGCCCGTCAATTGCATTCTGACGGCAGTCATCCAATGTTCCCTTGGTAGCTCAGCTGCTTCTAATTGATGTTGTATGTTGGTGAGCCACTCATGAACTTCTGTAGGATCCTCCTTGCCTGAGAAGGTACGGGGCTTCAGTTGGCGGAAATCAGTGATAGAGCCCGTCGGTTGCTGTCTAGCTGGTAGGTTGGCCTGCTCCAGTGCATTTACTAGACTGTTCCTCAAGTAATCAGTCTCGCGACGCTGAGCCTCGTGTTGGACTTGTTGCTGGGCTTGCATCATTGTGTAGATCATTTGGAATATTTGTTGCCCGTCAATAGGTTGTCCTTTTGGGAATACAGGCATCGGTGGAACGAACTGCGGAGGAGGCGGAATGTCATCACGCCGAAATCTAGAAGCTTGCTGATCTGCTTGGCTGCTTCGGTGAGTAGAGGGATCTCCACTCAATAGCGTCACTTCATCTTCTCCGTCACGCCGATATTAAGTCTGGTAATAGATGTTACGAATGTAATGACTTATTCCGTTTAAGCGGATAGCCGATTCAAACGGTGCTAGTGCGATGACCCAACCTGCTTTGCCCAACGAGAAGACTTGCTTGAGGCAAAGGATTTTAAACTTGGCCCTTCATGAGTTCAGACTTAGACTTTCAAAGGCGTGCTCGGAGTATCGCTCGACCGAGAAGAATCATCGCTAGGGTGGGTGGCTACGATGAACTTATCTTTTCTTAGCCTGCACACATAAAACATGGATGATACATGATAGTTGCTAGGTGAATTACCCCTTTCATGCTAATAAAGATCTAACAACGCACCTAGCTAAGGGAATAATCTCATCTTGTATTGCTTGTGTTAGAATATGTAAATGAAACTTGTCTTATAGTTAGACCCTCGCGTGCTACCCTAGCTTCATGCTAGTAGGCTCCACTAATGCTTCGAGTAGATCATTGTATACTCTTCGTAGTACACTTTTTCACTTGTTTATACTGCTCGCCTTATAGATCATGTCGCCTGATATGCCCATGTACGATTTTACTCCTCGCACTACTCCTTAGACCCGTGTTAACGTAAAGGCTATCTTCTAAAGTAAACTACACTGCAAGTTTCCTTATGCTTATATTTCAACATTGTTTCAATGATTATTTGCCTTGCATGCTAACTAGTACGCGCTCATTGGTTTCAATACTTGTCACATAATTTTATGCCATAATCAAGTAAAATGATTCGTGTCTTGCATTCATCTAGTTCACAGGAAGACTATCTAATAGTCATTCCGTGCAAATATGAACCTAAAAGTATTCGGCACCGTTAGGTCGCCAAGGCAGTTCCCGAACTACGAGATTGCATCATGTTAAGTCTAACTCTGAACAAGAATCATGTCAAGTAAAGCATGCTTGTATATGGATTCCCTAAACTTTCGTAAGATTAGATGGGCTGGGTCGGTCTGGATGAATGCGAGTGTATGAAAGGTCTGATCGGTTCATAGGTGGCCTTGAATTAGCTCTTTTTCTCTTTCGCAAGCGCCTCCGCTTGATTGTAAGAATCACAGCTCGTGGTGCAATACTTGTTCAGAACAAGAATCAAGAATTATCATGTCATGTCGTGAATCTAGAAGACCTAAGACTTGCATGTCGCAGATAACTTGTGCATAAGGTATTTTAATATGTTCCTGTGGACGGTCTCTGGGGCACTGGGGCCAATCCGATCCGGACGGAACATCGTGTTAGGCTGCCTGTTTTGGGAAGGATGGCATATAGCGCCTTGTGAACCTTTTCTTCACGCCATTCTCGCTCTTAGACTAAGTAGTCTCATATTCAGGCAGGATGACATGTGACACCTCGTGTTCTTTGATTCGCATATCATTCTCGCTCAAGACTATAACTTGTCCTTTATGGCTATGCCAGCGACTCTTGTTCATATAAATACGTCATCCTCGCTTAGCGAAAATCCGCGTGCGAGTCATTGTATCGTGCCTAGTAATCTGGAACACATGAACGGATATGAGTATTAGACATTTGTGCACACTTGTACATATTTGAGCACTTGATCTATCTTCTACAACATGTCTAATAATCCGTGTAACTCATGCATCTGAGTCAGAATCAATGCTCGTGACACTCGTATTTTCTTATGCAATTCTTCTTGGATTTCATTATATATACTCGTGCTTGGTTTAACTTGGTTTACCTTGGACAGGGAATGATGAATGGTAAGTTGGTATGTCTCGCCGTGTTACTCTTATATCGCACGACGTACTGCCACACGAGTTAGGCTTTACATCATGCCATGAAACTGATCCTAAGGCAAGACTAGAAAGACAACTTAATATATGGCACAAGAAACCTATATAACGTGTTTGGATTTGTTGAGCGGGGGAGAAGCCTTCCCACTAGTGCATTTCATGTACTGATAACCCACCAGATTGCTTGTAGGGTGCGGAAGAATCTCGTTCGGTGTGGAAACCCCTTCGTGCGAGCTAAGGCGTGGAGTTCGTTATGGCCTTGGAGCATTGCGTCCGGAGCTGAAACGCATATACAAGACATAATGTCGGAACATCGCCTATGTATCATTTCATGTTGTAAGCCACTTGGTACGCCTTTATTGTTTCGAAAGAGAGGGTTTGAGCGACTTGTAATCTCGGCCTAGCGCCGCTTGTAATACTGGATCAATATCAATAAATTGCTTGTTTTACTTCAAGAGCTTATGTGTTTCAATGCTTCCGCTATGGCGACTCTGTGAACTTGTTACCAATCGCCTGTTCATTTCTTCTCTGCTGCATTCGGACTATCTGTGCGACTCTATAGCTTAGATATTTTTTCGCATGTTCGAATTCATGGTCTTGCACGGACGCAACTTGTGCTCGTGCGGCATCACATCCTGATGGGCACGATCGTCCCGCGGGAGCGCTGGTGCGGTGATTCGCGCCTAGCAGAGACGGTCATTCCACAGGAGATCGGGGTGTGACAACGAAGCTATAGCGATCTTATAAAACCTTGTAATCTAAAATCTTGTAACCTTATTTAGTAGTGATCTCTCTCTCCAGGTAATTTTTTACCGGTTAGAATTCTTAACTTATGTTTTTGTCTTGAATATTTTATTATCTTTATTTTTCTACATAAGTGAATTATCATGTTTGACTTGTGGATATTGCTCATCTTAAATAATAGTTTCTACTTTTATTTCCCACCTTTCTTCTATTCTAATAGCTAGAGTCTGTACACACTTTGATTCCATCTTCAACATGATTTCTTTTTGTAATTAGTACATGTTTCGGTAGTTATCTTTAATAAAACACAAAAGGTTTTATTCTCACACATTTAATCCCAATCTACTATGACCTTTAGCTTCTTTTAGGATTATTTTGTACAAGGGTAACAAGGTTATGACCTAATCAGACTTTAGATACTGGACTTTTTAGTGACACATTTTAGTAACGAACATTTCGTCATTAAAAGTAACAAATATTTGTTATTAAAAGTCTAATTTCGTCACTATAATGTGTCACTAAAAAAGTTCGAATATTTAAAGTCTAAAACGGACAAATTTAGTATCCAAAATCTAATTAGATCTAAACCTGATATCCTTGTACAAAATAATAATTTTTTTTAGTGGTTGTAAAATTTTGATCATTTTTTTGTAAAATCCCAATTCGCATCAGTCAAATAGTCCTCTGAATTAGTGTCCTCGGAGTGATCCCTTGTCCGTAAATTAATGAGATGTGGGATACTTGTCCATATTAAATATTATAGACAAGATACAGAAGCTAAAGATATTGTTAATATATTGACCACCTCACCCTGATCTCTTCCGTAACTCACATGGTTATTATGAGTTCTCTCAAAACCATCACATGCATGCTCATCAGACTACAAATTCCTTTTCAGTCTTGGTAACTCCAAAATGTTGGATACAATCTAATATTAAACTGTTAGTAGAACTATTATATGCATGCTTTCAATCAATGCTAACAACAAACTTGGAGAATCCACATGCTCTTTCGAGCTCCTTGAATATCTCATCTATAGAAAGATAGGTTCAACCACTTCATAATTGTCTCATTAACAAACTTTTGGTGGGAGGAAACAACTTTCTCTAGACCACCTTGGCATGACAATGAAAGAAACAAAACAAAAAAAATTTAATAGAGAGGGTAACTTTTTCTTTTTCTCGCTTTCGGTTCTTTGAATGTTTCTGAGCATGTACAAGTTGTATAATTGCACAAAATCTTAAAAAATCGAAAGGTCCCTAAAAAAATTAGCCTTTGTATGTATTACTAATGTGTGAAACATCTATTTTAGATTTTGACCGCCCTATTTTTTTTAAAACTGCAATAACAAAGTCCTTGTAATGTTACGTGAAAATAAATTTAATCTCCCTATTTTTTATAAACTGTAGTAACTTGTCTGGGACATTTCAGTTTGCCAGATTATCTTTGAATTGAGATCACTTCTGCAAAAAATCGAAAATATACCATTTATCTCTTTGGCTGAATTACAAATTGAATTACAAATTGATACCTTCAACTATTACAGTTTTTCAACTTGATACACTAAACATTGATAGGTATCAACTTGATATCATAAATATAAATATAACGAAACTACCCCCCCCCCCCCTCTCTCTCTCTCTCTCTCTCTCTGTGGCAGCCCCTCCCATAAAAACTTGTATACACTAAACTTTGATAGATATTAACTTGATACCCAAAAAACAAATACAGTTCTATTCCTGAACTTAGAAAAATGAACTCAGACTCCTCTCTTCCTCTCCTCGTTTCCTACACACATCAAGGAGGAGATCAACTTTGGATAATTTTTTATTGTCTTCTATCTTCGTGGTGCGATCTATTTTCTATTCCTAAGTGTTGTGGTGATCCGTGTTGGATCGGGAGAAGCTTATAGAGGATGTATTCTCTTTATTCCATTAGTGGAGGTTCTTCAGGGTTGGACTCCGATCGTCCCGTGATTTTTTCCGCAAGGATTTTCCACGACAAAAATTTCTGTGTCTGCGATTTATGTTTGGCATTTTTGGTTTGTGCTTTTTGCTTGATTATCTCGCGGGTACTCTCTGGTTTGGGGAACGGTTTTCGCACTTTCGTTCCCAATAAAGTGGTATCAGAGTCAGGTTCTAGAATTTCAGAAGAGTGTCAGGAGTTGACAGGCAAACCAGGGAGGACAGATGGACGCGAAGCCGGTACGCATGGTAAACCTGAACGGTACTCTGCGATTTATGTTTGGCATTTTTGGTTTGTGCTTTTTGCTTGATTATCTCGCGGGTACTCTCTGGTTTGGGGAACGGTTTTCGCACTTTCGTTCCCAATAAAGTGGTATCAGAGTCAGGTTCTAGAATTTCAGAAGAGTGTCAGGAGTTGACAGGCAAACCAGGGAGGACAGATGGACGCGAAGCCGGTACGCATGGTAAACCTGAACGGTACCAACTATCATTACTGGAGGAGAAAGATGAAGGATTTGCTATTTTTTAAGAAGCTGCATCTGCCGGTATTTGCTTCTGAGAAGCCCAGTGACAAATCCGAAGAGGACTAAAATTTTGAGCATATACAGGTGTGTGGGTACATCAGGCAGTTCGTTGACGAGAACGTATACAACCACGTTACCAATATTGAGCAAGCGAGGACACTATGGGATAAGCTGGAATCTTTGTATGCAAAGAAGACCAGAGTAAATAAATTGTTCCTGATCCGGATGATGATGTGTCTGCGGTACAAAGATGGGGCGTCTATTACGGATCACTTGAGTGAGTTTCAGGATATGTGTTGTAATGCCCCGTTCCCCCTATTCGGGGAGCGCGGCCAAGAAATACTTACAACCGTCCGAACGGGACAGATTGAATAAAGATCATTTCCTCGTTATGGATTGGTTTCTTCGGAATCAGGTCCCATATTCAACGGATCGTGCCTCAAGGAAGGACTCAGCGGCAGAGTCGAGAGGGGCCTTTCCGTTGTGCTGGTTTCCTTGCCCGTTGTCGTGCCGCTTGGTTGCTTTCTTGTTGGTTTTATGACTTGCGTTTTCTTGAACGGTTTCGATGGATTCATTTTTTTCGTTCTTAGGATCTTGCAATTTTATATCGAACCTCGGAGACCGAAGCAGGAGATATTGATCATCTGTTGGTGCGTGCAGGTGATCGGGTAGACGACGCACGAGCGAAGTCTTAAAGTTCGTCCTTTCTCTCCTAGTTCTCCAACTTGTGAGTGGCTTATTCTCGATTAGCACCCTTCTACCAAGTCTTCACTCTAATAATAATTGACTCATGATGCATCCCGCTCCAACAATATCATAATAAGAATAAAACTGAGTCAAGAGAAAGATGAGTTAGACTTGAAAACACTTGAAATGCTTGTTACATAGAATGCTCAAACGATCTCATTGATGCGTGCTTGTCCGCTGTGCATTTATATATTCATGCTTCAGTTGTAGCTAGAACTTATTCTATATAACTGTGCGAATATATTATGCAAACTATATTGAGATGCAATCACTGTACAAGAAGACTATGCCAAATGCACTATGCTAAAGTAGATGTATATATTCTTATGGTTTGAATGCTTTATCTATTGACTTAGTATAATGCTTAATTCGGTCGGACAACTTGTGTACAAGGTTTAGTTCCTGCGAACGGCGCCTGGGGCACTGGGGCCGATTCATTCCGGAAGGAACTCGGATAGCTGCGCTAGCAAGACTAGCACGGGTAAGGCGGGGGAGGCCTTGGAGCGGGGCTAGCTACCCGAGCTGCAAGGGTCACCGCTTACTGTAGCTATTGTCCACGGTGGCAACGATATGCCATGACCCAATGTACATATATTCTGCATTGCTTGCTTAACTAATGGTGTCTTCGTGGCAGAGAAGAAAAATGGTAAGTTTTATGCAGGCAGTTCAGACGGGAAGGTAAAAGTTACTTAACGGTAGCAAGTTTGTTCTGTAAACCGCATATTCAATGCTTGCATGTAAATTGAACTAAGGCAAGATAGAAAGACCATAATAATATTGCATGTTTCATATGAACAAACTTGGATTTGGTTAGTTGGGTTAGCTCGCCCTCACCAGTACTTTTCATAGTACTGACCCTCGTTGCAGCAGGTTCCCCGAGCCCGAGCGACGCGGCGAGGAGCTGAAGCTTCTTCCTTCTCCAACCAGTCCAGTACCCGACGCATTTTGTCCGTGACTTTTTGAAGCTTGTACAAAGCACTTGGAGCAGGCGCAACCCTTATATGCGCCTCCGTGGCAAGGCGATAGCTTCGCCAGCAGGTGGCTATGTTGTATTGTTTTGAAGTTTAGTAAAGGATGTGATGTATGGGAACGGCTATCTCATTTTGTATCCAAGTTGTAAGCCCCAGTGGCATCCTTCTCGTTTTGGGTCAAGAGTCTGTAAACAGATGTTCATTATCAATAAAAAGGAAACTTTTCTATGCCTCAATGTGTGTTATCTTATTTGCGTACTCTGTTGCTTATGTTCTAAAGATTATCACTATGCCTAGGCCTTATGCACGCGCGCCCTACGCGTGTACGGCATCACGCCCGGGGGACGATTATCGATTGGGGCAAAATTGGGGCGTGACATGTGTAAACTCCCTCATTTATTTCTATAGATAGTCTGGTTTGGGTTAAAAAAATTGGTTTAGTAGTAGATGATTGAGGTTTAGAGTAAGGTTACAGGTGTCTGTTTTTTAATTAAACCCTTAACGCGCCCAACCGTTGTTGAAATATTCGGAGCCCAACATCAGCCCATAAATTCCAACAGATTGTTGCACTTTTGACTTGGCACGCCAATTTAGGCGCTGGACTTTTCCGTCACTCAAAATCATATTTCCTTGTGCTCTAAATTAATTGCACAATTTTTCGTAACCGAAATCCTTTATTTAAATCCCGTGTCGCGCACCGATGACGTTGCCATCAATTTTGAGACACCAACTTAACCCGTTGAGCCGGACCAATTAAAGGGTCCAAGACTGACACCAAGCCTACACCATTCATGACCTTTGTGTCACTCCCAATTGAGGTTCCATGTGCCCCCATTTAATTTAAGAGCACATGATAATTTATTCTAATAAAATTGGGGATACCAACTTTGACTAATCCTATTTTTTAATCCCAATTTAATCCCAATGCTCATTTAATTAAACCCATGCAAAACACACAACACCCCTCACCCTACAAAATACCAAACACCAATTCCCCCATAATTTTTTCATTATTTCATGTGTTTGTGTAAATACCCAAACTTAAGGGACTAAATTGCAAATGTTGTGACATGTGGCATACCCTCATTGGTCAAGGCCAAATGAAGGAGCCATCACTCTTCCTTGACCGGTCAAGCCCTCTCCCCCTCTCATTTGCATGAAGAAATAAATCTCTTCATGTGAAATCTCCACCACCCATTTGAATTGGGCCAATCCTCACCATCCAATCCTCTCACCCCTCCCTATATAATGTCACCATCACTACACACAACCCCATGCCGGCCCTAATCCCAATACCTAGAGAAACCCCCACCCCTCTCTCTCTCTCCTCCCTCATCTCCATACTAAACCGAGCCTCTCATTCTCTTCTTCTTCTCATTCCTTTCTTCTTTTTCTTCTCCTTCTAAAACCAAGTCATCTACTCGGTCGGCCCCCTTCCGGCGGACCGCTGCTCCTCCGGTCTCCATCTCTAGCCGACGCCGTCGCTGCTTCCACCCGCCATCACCTCCACGTTCGTCACCACCACTCCTCCGACGAGCCCCGACTACTCCACCACCTTCTCGACTGCTCGGCTCCATCCAAGTTGCTGCTACTACGGTCGGCCATCAACCGGCCACCCCGCGTCTGCTCCGGCGGCCAACTCCATCCGCCACCGCATCCGCCATTAATGCTACCACCGCACACCAACGCCACCACCGCCTCCGGCCAAGGACACCGCCTCAATTTCCCCGATCGAGCTTCTCCAAGACCACTCCCCACCACCCGCTGAATCCCCGGCGGCTGACCTCTCCGGCAGGCCAGTAGCTCCCCCCGGCCTGCTGTTCCCACCACCACGACCACCTTATCATCACTACCACCACTCCTCCGACGGCCGAGATCCCCTTAGCCGACGACCACCGACTGCTATTTCCACCACTGTCACTACCACTTTTCCAGGCAAGGGCATTTGTGTAATTTCACTATTTTAAATAATTATGAATTTAATTAATTGCTGAGTTTTGTAACTAATTATATGTTGTTAGTAATGTTTAATTTTAGGTCTAACCCTAGAACTCATTAGGACAGACCCTAGTGAGTCAACCCTAATTGTAAACCCAGTTCTAGTGAAACCCTAGAATACAAATTTTAGGGTGAACCCTCAAACCCTAGCAGACCTAAACCTGAGTCAATTAGGTTTTACATGACCTACCATAGAGGGTTTAACCTAAGCAATGCATTGAAACCCTAATTAGGTTTAATATAAAAAGGAACCCTCTCATTCTTCACATAGAAAAACAGGAAACCCTAGCCTCCACAAGAGAAGTCATCTCCCCACTCCAAAATTCGAGATTTAACCCTAGGTTCTATTTTTTCCTCCTCCAAAGCAAGGAACGTGGGTCAGGAAGCCTTGGAGAAGAAGAACCTCGTTGAAGAAACCATCCCTGCAGGTAAAACCCTAGTTTTATTCATTTAAATTATGTTTACAGATGATAATGGCCTTTAGGAACCTACCCTAAGGTTTAGAATTCGAAATTTAAGGATTCTACATGAACACCTAGGAGATCTAGGGTTTTGGTAAATTTTTGGGTGTTCTCCCCTAATTTCTGGAACCCTAAACCTAAGGATTTCGTGTAGGCATGTTTACATCTCCTACAATTAGTTTTGATCTTGATTTTAGGGTTTTGATTGAGGATTATGGGGGTTGTTTGTAAACCCATTTTTTTTGCACACCAAGTGTTTGGGGAAATTCTGAGCACAGTGTGTTTGAGACTCCTGTGCATAGTCGGGCCTGGCGATTACCTGTGAGCAGTGTATGGTCGGGTTTTGGGGAGGGATATACATGTGTCTGTACAGTCGGGTTTCCCTTGGGTATTCAATGGGCAGGGGACTGTGTATGAGTGAGCAAATATGTTGTGTGCATAGGATTAAATATCAGGGTGTTAGGTGAAAGTTATCTGTGTTTTTGGGGAGCAAAAACTGTGTATTTTCCTGTGTGTTTCAATATTTAATTCTGTGTATCTACCAATATTCAGTGTTAGATGCATACCTGTGTGAGTGTTCAATAACTGTGTATCAATATCTGTGTGTTTATGCATCAATCAGTAACTTGTTGTGTGTGTTCAAAGAGGATCACACATGCTCGAGTACAGTGAGGGAATATAAGTTTTGGTTGTGTCTTAGTGTTCAGTATCAGTGTAGAGTTTCAGTTTCTGTGTGTTTGAACCTAGGTGTACCTGTGACAGTTAGAACCTATCTGTGCTGTGTGCAGAAATTCTGTGTAGGTTGTATGGGAGTGAGTATCTGTGAGTAGAGGATGTGTATCAGGTATCTCAGTGAGATAATAGACTGTGCTGTGTGCAATGTGTTTGTGGGAGCAAAATACCTGTGTAGCCAGTGTGTAGAAGTTGTGTGCGTGTGTGACTTAGTGTTCCTGTGGCTGTGTAGCAGAGTAGGGAATAGGCAGTGTGTGTGTGAGTATCTCAAAACTGGGTGTTTACGTATCAGTGAACTGTGTGTTGAAGTGTAGTTAGGAATTAGTCAGTGTCTACTAGTGTATTTCCTATGTGTATCAGTAGATAGGAATCTCTGTGTGTGTGTAATACTGAGTTATAGGGAGCAGTGAGGGAAACTCAAGAGGGGGATAGTGGAATTAAGTATCTGTGTAAAGTTTATATGGGTGTATAAGCTTTGTTGGTTGAAATGGGGATGGCAGTTCTGATATTGAGAGTAGGTGTGTAGACCAGTGTCTGTTTGCAGAACCATGTATCAGTGGTTCAGTGAGGTAGTTCCCAGGTATGCAGTGCATCAGCTTATATCAGGTGTATGTAAGGTATTATGTTCAGTGTTAGCTATGGTTATGTGTGTTTTCAGCAACTTGCCTGTGTTAGAGTGTCAGAATTATTGTGGGGTAGTGATCCAGTGTGTGTTGGGCATATGGGGTATCAGATTTCTGTGTATCAGTAATCTGTATCTGAGTGCAGTTTATGCTGTGTGTATCAGTTGGGTGAGAGACTTGTGTGTGGGTGTGAGAGAGGGATCTCTGAGTAGAGAATATCAAGGGTAGTGAGCAGTTAAGGTATTGGATTGAGTGTTGTTTTGCTTAAGATTGACTGTGTATTAGCTGTATGCAGATGTTAGGATTATACCTCGCTTTCATTAAGCCAAACAGGCCCTTGGTTTAGCTAAGTATCAGTAGCAACCTTGCATCTAATTGCAGGTTTTCTTGTGGTGTTTCTTTTCTCAGTTTTACCTGTGTACTGCCTCTATAGGTGAGCACAGCAGTTGGTGTTGCCTTTTGGATTTCAGTTTCAGTTTTGAGATGGGATACTTGGTGTCAGTTGGTTTATGTGGGTATCCTATATCCTTTATGTTGCTTCCTAAGTTATCTGTATACTAGTGTAAGGATGATGGATATGGTACCATATACCAGAGAGGGTATTAGTGTTAGAATAGGAGTATAGTATTTTAGAGTATCAAGTTTAGTACAAGTGTAAGTTGAAGTAGTAATAGAATATAGTTGAGGTACTATGTAATACAGGTATACACATGAGTTAGATAATTATATATATTAATTGGTATATACAACACATCTTATTAGCTAGAAAACCCTAGTATAGACTGATCCATGACCTAGAAGCCTCATCTTCTTAATTAATTAAATTTGTTATTTCTTTAATTCAGTACTTGACATTGAATTTCCATAATTAGGTCATTGTGATCCCACTTTGGACATCGATCCTCACACCTTGCTCAGGACCACAGGCGAGTACATTCTCTGACAGTTTTTATTGTTGATTACTTCTATAAATTGTAGTGTATTACATACTTGATTCCGACACTGTGGATACACGAGTTAGCACCCTAGATCCCCATCATGAGGAGTCGTGATTGGAATCCACCGTGCTAGCTGGGGATGGGGAATTATTAGTAGATTATATGATCATATCCAAATCCTTACCATGCATCATAGCTCACCCCACTTCTCACGTCGGGTGCGGCCTGACCATCATCATGCTTCATAACTGTTATATATGATTAGCCTGACCATTATCATGCATCATAGCTAACCATATGGTTAGCCTGACCTCCAAGAATCATAGCTAATCATATATAACCAGCCTGATCTAGTCCCAAGCCGATCACATGATAAACTAATATTTCAAACACTTAGCTAGATATTATCTTTATTCAGATTTACTTGTTCTAGCAGTCACTGTTTATTGTTCATTGCTAGATGCTCTATTGTCTATTTCATTTCTCCTGTACTTCTCATTTTCAGCATTTATTTCCATCTTGTATCTCTTACACTGTTTATAGATTTTGTCAATTTAATGAAACTGCTGTTAGTGCTTGTGCTTCGCTCCAATCCTGACTGGATAACATTTTTCAGAGGACCTGGAGGATCTTTGCCCCACTCATTACGGCCCAGGATTAGAGGGTGATTTCACTCCAGAAACCCCAGAGGAGTTGCCTAGCCTAGAGGAGAACGTACCTGGCTGCTCTTAGACTACTTTTTTTGCATTATTGTTTTAGACTGAGACTGAGATGTACTTTTTATTTTGTGACTTTGTGAGGTCATTTAGACCCAGGATTTGAGTTGGATTTTGTGGTTGGTTTTTATTAGAACTCTTTTCTATTCTCATCGTGCTATGATTTCTATTAGCTTGTGATTGAGTATATCATAGAACTGGGGATTATTATCATTGTCCTCCGTACGGAGTTGAGATTATTGACAGGATATATTATGTCTAGACCTAGACAGCGTTCTACCGCCGATGCTGCGGCGTAGGCTGGACGTACCCACGACTCATGTCCAATTTTCGGGTGCGGGTCGTGACACGTTTTTAGTGGTGGCCCATGCAGGTCTAGCTTCGTAAGTTGTGCGGTATCGTGGTAGTGCGACAACTTAGTTGTACTACTGCGAGCCTGTTTTAGGAAATAGGATTTAGGCCGAGGATATGCTCAATCACAATTAGGAAATTCTGATTCTTATGACATTACTCTTAGTGATTTTCCTTTAGAATTTACTGTCCTTCCTTGATGATATCGTGTTTATTACTTTAATTGATTCTTTCGATCTGTCTTCAGGATGCCGAGGACCAGGTCCCAGAGACTCGGAGCAGCAGCTTCAGAGAGGTCTGCCACCTCTCGCCCTGCCGGACAGACATTCGCAGCACCTCCTACATCTCCAGTACATGTGGGAGTGTCTGCGGCATTCGGGGGTCCTCCACCACCAGTTCAGAGGGTCCCCACAGCTACGACGGCACCACCACCACCAGTTCAGCATCCAGGAGGTGTGCCCGTCGATGGAGCACAGATGTTCGCTTTGATTCAGGGCATGGTCGATGCGCAGTGGACGTCGGCAGAGGCCCAGAGAGTGCAGGCTGAGGCACATCAGGCCCAGACAGAAATGATGAGGGTGAACATGGAGAATGCTCACCAAGTGGCTCTCCAGGCTGTGGAGAGAGTCACTCAGCAGCAGCAGCGTCCTGATCAGCACCACCAGAGGCCGGGCACCATTGTGGATTTCAAGAGGATGATGCCTCGGGAGTTCAAGGGGATAGAAGGGATACTCTACGCCGATGATTGGCTAGAGGACATCGAGAGGAACTTGCGTTTGGCGCAGATTCCAGAGGCGCTCCAGATCGAGGCCGCGGGCAGCCAGATGTTCGACATTGCCTTGACGTGGTTTCGCACGGAGCCGAGACTCTTGCGCAGGGGACTCACTTGGGAGGATTTCAAGGAACTCTTCAAAGAAAAGTTCTTTCCTGATGTCGTCCTGGGAGCTTTGGAGAGTCAGTTCCATGACTTAGCCCAGGGGAGCTCGTCCGTCGACGAGTATGCCGCGGAGTTTTCCCGCCTGAGCCGCTTCGCGCCATCGATGATTAGAGATCCGGGGGACAGGGCTCGGAAATTCAGAAAGGGGCTGACAAGGGAGATCAAATCTCGCACGTCGGGACGTCGCACAGCTACCTACGAGGGCATATTGATGGATGCCCAAGTAGCCGAGGATGACTTGGGCCTCAGGCCCAAGAGGGGACGCGATAGTTCCGGAGGAGCAAACAGTAGTACGGGACCGGGCAAGCGTCCACACTTTCAGCAGCAACAGCAGAGACCCTTTCAGCAGCAGCATCAGGCACCAGCCCGAGGGCAGGTCCAGCAGCAGCAACAGAGACAGAACCAGCCCGCCATCCAGTGTGCGTATTGCGGGAAGATGGGACATACTAGAGATATCTGCAGGAAAAGATTGGGCTCATGTCTATCCTGCGGATCAACGACACACCAGCTGAAGGATTGTCCTACCTTTCGTCCAGGTCAGGGTGGAGCAGCCGCCCAGAGAGGATCAGACAGGGTACCTACCGTACCAGGAGGCGCACCGCTCTCAGTACTCGATGCATCCCGGTGCCAACAAGATGTATCGAGACTTGAGGGAGCACGTATGGTGGTATGGAATGAAGCGCGAGGTAGCACGCTTCGTATCTCGGTGTCTAGTGTGCCAGCAGGTAAAGGCAGACCGGCAGAGGCCAGGTGGTTTGCTTCAACTTTTACCGATTCCAGAATGGAAATGGGAGCACGTGACCATGGATTTCGTTTCAGGGCTTCCACGTTCTCCAGGAGGGAAGGACGCAATTTGGGTCATCGTGGACAGGTTGACCAAATCAGCCCATTTCTTACCTTTCAAGGTGGGCACGTCGACAGAGAGGCTAGCAGAGATGTACGTGCGACAGATAGTTAGACTTCATGGAGTTCCGGTGAGCATCGTCTCGGATCGGGATAGCCGTTTTACTTCCCACTTCTGGAGGAGTCTGCAGGCTAGCTTGGGCACCCAGCTCAAGTTCAGTACCGCATATCACCCCCAGACAGACGGGCAGTCTGAACGGACTATTCAGACTCTCGAGGATATACTACGCACTTGTGTTCTAGATCTCGGAGGTTCTTGGGAGGATCATCTGCACCTAGTGGAGTTCGCTTACAACAACAGCTACCAGGCCAGCATCGAGATGTCACCATTTGAGGCTCTTTATGGACGAAGGTGTCGTACACCGTTATCTTGGGACGACGTTGGAGAGAGAGCCTTGCTAGGACCAGAAATGGTCGTGGATGCAGCAGAAAAGGTGAAACTCATCAGAGACAGACTGCGAGTGGCGCAGGACAGACAGCGGCATTGGGCCGATAGCCACCGTAGACCCCTTGAGTTTCAGGTATAGATTGTTGTTTTCTGGCTTGTGTTTGTTTGTTAGACTGCGTGTTGAGACTATTTTGTTTTAGGTTGGCGATCTAGTTTTTCTACGGATTTCTCCGACGCGTGGAACGATTCGTTTTGGCAGAGGCGGGAAGCTTAGCCCACGCTACATCGGACCCTTTGGCATTCTCGCGAGGGTAGGTGCAGTGGCATATAGACTGGACTTGCCGCCTGCATTGGAGGGAGTGCATGATGTGTTCCACGTGTCGCAGCTGAGACGGTACGTGGCAGACCCTAGTCACATACTTGATTATTCGGAGATTGAGGTTGGTCCGACGCTCAGCTACCCCGAGCAGCCCGTAGAGATCTTGGACCGCAGAGAGAAGGTGTTGCGGAACCAAACTATTCCTTTGGTTCGGGTTGCATGGAGACATCACTCTCCAGGGGAGTCGACCTGGGAGAGAGAGGACGAAATGCGCGAGCAATACCCGTATCTCTTCTAGACTTGAGGTATATTCCTTTTCTGATTTCATTCTTGTTGTAGTTCAGTCCAATTTCGAGGACGAAATTTCTTTTAGGAGGGTAGACTTGTCACTACCACTTTTCCAGGCAAGGGCATTTGCGTAATTTTACTATTTTAAATAATTATGAATTTAATTAATTGCTGAGTTTTGTAACTAATTATATGTTGTTAGTAATGTTTAGTTTTAGGTCTAACCCTAGAACTCATTAGGACAGACCCTAGTGAGTCAACCCTAATTGTAAACCCAGTTCTAGTGAAACCCTAGAATACAAATTTTAGGGTGAACCCTCAAACCCTAGCAGACCTAAACCTGAGTCAATTAGGTTTTACATGACCTACCATAGAGGGTTTAACCTAAGCAATGCATTGAAACCCTAATTAGGTTTAATATAAAAAGGAACCCTCTCATTCTTCACATAGAAAAATAGGAAACCCTACCCTCCACAAGAGAAGTCATCTCCCCACTCCAAAATTCGAGATTTAACCCTAGGTTCCATTTTCTCCTCCTCCAAAGCAAGGAACGTGGGTCAGGAAGCCTTGGAGAAGAAGAACCTCGTTGAAGAAACCATCCCTGCAGGTAAAACCCTAGTTTTATTCATTTAAATTTTGTTTACAGATGATAATGGCCTTTAGGAACCCACCCTAAGGTTTAGAATTCGAAATTTAAGGATTCTACATGAACACCTAGGAGATCTAGGGTTTTGGTAAATTTTTGGGTGTTCTCCCCTAATTTCTGGAACCCTAAACCTAAGGATTTCGTGTAGGCATGTTTACATCTCCTACAATTAGTTTTGATCTTGATTTTAGGGTTTTGATTGAGGATTATGGGGGTTGTTTGTAAACCCATTTTTTCTGTACACCAAGTGTTTGGGGAAATTCTGAGCACAGTGTGTTTGAGACTCCTGTGCATAGTCGGGCCTGGCGATTACCTGTGAGCAGTGTATGGTCGGGTTTTGGGGGGGGATATACATGTGTCTGTACAGTCGGGTTTCCCTTGGGTATTCAATGGGCAGGGGACTGTGTATGAGTGAGCAAATATGTTGTGTGCATAGGATTAAATATCAGGGTGTTAGGTAAAAGTTATCTGTGTTTTTGGGGAGCAAAAACTGTATATTTTCCTGTGTGTTTCAATATTTAATTCTGTGTATCTACCAATATTCAGTGTTAGATGCATACCTGTGTGAGTGTTCAATAACTGTGTATCAATATCTGTGTGTTTATGCATCAATCAGTAACTTGTTGTGTGTGTTCAAAGAGGATCACACATGCTCGAGTACAGTGAGGGAATATAAGTTTTGGTTGTGTCTTAGTGTTCAGTATCAGTGTAGAGTTTCAGTTTCTGTGTGTTTGAACCTAGGTGTACCTGTGACAGTTAGAACCTATCTGTGCTGTGTGCAGAAATTCTGTGTAGGTTGTATGAGAGTGAGTATCTGTGAGTAGAGGATGTGTATCAGGTATCTCAGTGAGATAATAGACTGTGCTGTGTGCAATGTGTTTGTGGGAGCAAAATACCTGTGTAGCCAGTGTGTAGAAGTTGTGTGCGTGTGTGACTTAGTGTTCCTGTGGCTGTGTAGCAGAGTAGGGAATAGGCAGTGTGTGTGTGAGTATCTCAAAACTGGGTGTTTATGTATCAGTGAACTGTGTGTTGAAGTGTAGTTAGGAATTAGTCAGTGTCTACTAGTGTATTTCCTATGTGTATCAGTAGATAGGAATCTCTGTGTGTGTGTAATACTGAGTTATAGGGAGCAGTGAGGGAAACTCAAGAGGGGGATAGTAGAATTAAGTATCTGTGTAAAATTTATATGGGTGTATAAGCTTTGTTGGTTGAAATGGGGATGGCAGTTCTGATTTTGAGAGTAGGTGTGTAGACCAGTGTCTGTTTGCAGAACCATGTATCAGTGGTTCAGTGAGGTAGTTCCCAGGTATGCAGTGCATCAGCTTATATCAGGTGTATGTAAGGTATTATGTTCAGTGTTAGCTATGGTTATGTGTGTTTTCAGCAACTTGCCTATGTTAGAGTGTCAGAATTATTGTGGGGTAGTGATCCAGTGTGTGTTGGGCATATGGGGTATCAGATTTCTGTGTATCAGTAATCTGTATCTGAGTGCAGTTTATGCTGTGTGTATCAGTTGGGTGAGAGACTTGTGTGTGAGTGTGAGAGAGGGATCTCTGAGTAGAGAATATCAAGGGTAGTGAGCAGTTAAGGTATTGGATTGAGTGTTGTTTTGCTTAAGATTGACTGTGTATTAGCTGTATGCAGATGTTAGGATTATACCTCGCTTTCATTAAGCCAAACAGGCCCTTGGTTTAGCTAAGTATCAGTAGCAACCTTGCATCTAATTGCAGGTTTTCTTGTGGTGTTTCTTTTCTCAGTTTTACCTGTGTACTGCCTCTATAGGTGAGCACAGCAGTTGGTGTTGCCTTTTGGATTTCAGTTTCAGTTTTGAGATGGGATACTTGGTGTCAGTTAGTTTATGTGGGTATCCTATATCCTTTATGTTGCTTCCTAAGTTATCTGTATACTAGTGTAAGGATGATGGATATGGTACCATATACCAGAGAGGGTATTAGTGTTAGAATAGGAGTATAGTATTTTAGAGTATCAAGTTTAGTACAAGTGTAAGTTGAAGTAGTAATAGAATATAGTTGAGGTACTATGTAATACAGGTATACACATGAGTTAGATAATTATATATATTAATTGGTATATACAACACATCTTATTAGCTAGAAAACCCTAGTATAGACTGATCCATGACCTAGAAGCCTCATCTTCTTAATTAATTAAATTTGTTATTTCTTTAATTCGGTACTTGACATTGAATTTCCATAATTAGGTCATTGTGATCCCACTTTGGACATCGATCCTCACACCTTGCTCAGGACCACAGGCGAGTACATTCTCTGACAGTTTTTATTGTTGATTACTTCTATAAATTGTAGTGTATTACATACTTGATTCCGACACTGTGGATACACGAGTTAGCACCCTAGATCCCCATCATGAGGAGTCGTGATTGGAATCCACCGTGCTAGCTGGGGATGGGGAATTATTAGTAGATTATGTGATCATATCCAAATCCTTACCATGCATCATAGCTCACCCCACTTCTCATGTCGGGTGCGGCCTGACCATCATCATGCTTCATAGCTGTTATATATGATTAGCCTGACCATTATCATGCATCATAGCTAACCATATGGTTAGCCTGACCTCCAAGAATCATAGCTAATCATATATAACCAGCCTGATCTAGTCCCAAGTCGATCACATGATAAACTAATATTTCAAACACTTAGCTAGATGTTATCTTTATTCAGATTTACTTGTTCTAGCAGTCACTGTTTATTGTTCATTGCTAGATGCTCTATTGTCTATTTCATTTCTCCTGTACTTCTCATTTTCAGCATTTATTTCCATCTTGTATCTCTTACACTGTTTATAGATTTTGTCAATTTAATGAAACTGCTGTTAGTGCTTGTGCTTCGCTCCAATCCTGACTGGATAACATTTTTCAGAGGACCTGGAGGATCTTTGCCCCACTCATTACGGCCCAGGATTAGAGGGTGATTTCACTCCAGAAACCCCAGAGGAGTTGCCTAGCCTAGAGGAGAACGTACCTGGCTGCTCTTAGACTACTTTTTTTGTATTATTATTTTAGACTGAGACTGAGATGTACTTTTTATTTTGTGACTTTGTGAGGTCATTTAGACCCAGGATTTGAGTTGGATTTTGTGGTTGGTTTTTATTAGAACTCTTTTCTATTCTCATCGTGCTATGATTTCTATTAGCTTGTGATTGAGTATATCATAGAACTGGGGATTATTATCATTGTCCTCCGTACAGAGTTGAGATTATTGACAGGATATATTATGTCTAGACCTAGACAGCGTTCTACCGCCGATGCTGCGGCGTAGGCTGGACGTACCCACGACTCATGCCCAATTTCCGGGTGCGGGTCGTGACAACCACCCCTCGAGCCACTGCCCGACCACCACATCGACCGGGCCCTCACTCCCCCAGCAGCCAGTCGATCTCCCTCCGGTCACCGCTGCTCCAGCCGAGCATATCCACACCACCAGCACCACCCTCCACATCCCCCTAGCGTGCCACCACGACTTCCATCCACGGTCCTCCGGCCAGCAACCACCACCCCGCCGCCGAGGTGAACGACTCCCCCCTCTCTCAAATTTTGTATATATTGTTTTATGTATTTTTAGTTTAGGGTTAATGTTTAAGTGTTGTTGATTAGCTGCTTTTATATAACTTAGCTAATATTTAGGGTTTTGGGTATTGCATTATAATGGTTTACATGTGAAGTTTAAATAAGTTAGGGATTGAGAAAATGGATCTGTGTTTAGGGTTTAATTCCATAGGTATAAAATGCAAATAATGTATATATATTGAGTTAGGCTATTTGGATACATTGAGATGTTAGGGTATTTTAATTAATTTATTCATTATTGATTATTGTTGATGAACGGATTTAAATTATTGAGAAATAAGATTCTGATATTGGAACATGGATGAACATCGAGGAGCAGGTGTTTGATGGTGAACTAGTGTGTATTATCAAACCATTAGTCACTCATTGGGGATTGATAAATAATGTTTAATTAAATTGAGGAGTAGTTTTAATGTGAAATGGAAATGATTGTATATATTTGAGGGTTTAATGAATAGTATATAATTTATTCGAGGATGATGTTTAAAATATGCGGGATAACGTCTATGAAGATCAGGGAAAAATCGGAGGATTAAACATACTTGAACTGCTGAAAATTGTGATGAATATAGTGAGATTGAGGATTTTGTCTGATGATTTCATACAGGTAATTAATCAGATTAGATGTAACATACCTTTAGTCAACCTTGGTCAACCCTCGAGCTTAGTGTCTATGTGACTTGTAACTAAGTTTGTAGCATATGTTTAGACGTGTGTCACATCCCTGTTTGTCGTGTGATAATTTATTGATTGAGCTTGTATCTCGTCTCTAGGTACTACGGGACCTACGAATTTGGACGTCGTACCGGATCCCCATCTTCAGCAGCCGGACGCAGGCAAGTGTACCTTGCCACCCTGTATTTCAGTTACAGATATTTATTGTTTCATTATGTATATTGTGCGCGTGTTTAATTTAGATCGTTGCTTCGCGTTCGGATCACAACCGGGTGCAGACGTTCGTCTTAACGTCTTGTAATGAATGTTAGATGTTCGTAACACCTCGATGTACGTACCTGAGTATATCGTCACCCCAGGACACATTCATACACTGTTATCGTGCCAGATTTCCTGTATCCTGATACTGACATCATGACCGGAGACTGGGAAGACCTTAGGATCGCGTCTGTTGAGTTATTTATGTGTGTCGAGACTGTTAGATAGAGGTTCAGGTTCAACGCACAATCGTTGACCGCTTGGGATGGGAAAGACAGTTACTACACGTTTGGGCTCCTCTGCACGCGCTTATATATGTATATGTATTGTTTCTGTAGTGATCATGTATCTAGTGTAGTGGTATCACCCGTGTGACTCTTTGCCCGGAGCTGCGGTACGTCCCGTGTATCTTCGTGTCCGGAGCTACGGTTTTATTTTGGATAGCCCACGCGTCGAACATTGTCTTCAAACTGTGTCTCACTTAGTTGGTTATGCTAGACTACACCGTCGTTGCACTTGTACTTTCTGTTGTACCTTGGCATGCTGTATTTTTGTACCTTGTTACGTCCCTCTGAGGACCTGGTTCCCTGCCAGTTTTGTATCATAGACGATTACGGAGCATTTGGAGTTGCTGATGGAGTGGCATGTCTTACGGGCATTGTACCAGGTAATCATATCATTTCTACCGGCATTATGGTTACTTTGTCCATATTGATTATTCATCTGCTGTTGTAGCCTAGTTTTTATAGACTCATATTTCTTCTCGAGTCTATTCAAGTTGGTGTGTTATTGGGCGGCCAACTTTAGCACATGTAGCTCTTCTTGTATATTTCTGTTCATTGTGGATTGAGACATAGATGTTTATATTTACGGGATTTTTAGATAGTGCCTTTTATTATACAGCTTATATGTATTCGAGTCAGACCAGAGTCTGGTCGAATGCGTAGCTGGCGTGTCGCGTATTCCTGATCCTATGTATTTTGGGACTGGGGCATGACAACGTGGTTGACCAGCTATCCTTGATGGGAGTCAAGTTCGACGACGAGGTTCAGGGACTATGGCTGCTGTGTACATTGCCAGACTCATGGAAGACCGTACGAATGTCGATGATTGCTTCTGCTCCGGAAGGCATGGTCAGTCTGGAGTTTGTCAATAGCGGGGTACTGAATGAAGAGATACGGAGACGTTCTCAGGGTACTTCATCCATATCTAACTCAGAGGTGCTTGTTTCAGAGAGCTGTGAAAGGGGTAAAAGCAGGGGTCCAGGCGGTAGCAGAGACAAAAGTAGGGAAAGGTCCAAGGGTCGGTACGAGGACTCAGAGTGTTACCATTGTGGCAAGTAGGGTCACATCAAGCGGAACTGTTTCGCTTGGAAGAGAGAGAAGAAGAGCGACAAGGAAAAGCAAAGTGAGAACACTACAGCAGCGGCCTCGACACATGGAGACGACGTCATCATTATAGGTGATGAGGTAGTTATGAACCTTCCGGCGATGACAACTCTTGGTTGGTGGACTCAGGTGCTTCAGCGCACGTATCTCACAATAGGGCACTATTTGCTACATACACAACAGGCGACTGTAGAGTGTTGAAGATGGGAAATAGATATGGGTCAAAGGCGGTTGCCATTGGAGATGTGAATTTGGGGACAAAGACAGGTGCAGTTCTTGTTCTCAAAGATGTCCGTCATGTCCCTGATATATATTTTAACCTGGTGTCGGTTGGAAGGTTGGATGACAAGGGTTTCTTCAGTCTCTTCGGGAACAATCAGTGGAAGCTTTCCAAAGGTTCGATGGTGATTGCCAGAGGAAGCAAGAGGTCCAAACTCGGTCATATCAGCGAGAAGGGGATGAACTACTTAGTGAGCATGAAGGTGATTCCAGGACTAAAGTCTACAAAGTTGAAGAAGTGCACGCACTGTTTGGCGGAAAAGCAAAATAGGGAATCTTTTAAAAGTCACCCAAGTTCAAGGAAGCCGACATTGCTCGAGTTGATTCACTCGGATGTCTGCGATCCTATGAAGGTAAAATCCATTGGTGGTGTTTCTTATTTTGTAACATTTATTTATGAATGTTCCAGGAAGGTTTAGGTCTATACCTTAAAGACCAAGGATCAGGTGTTGCCCACTTTCAAGGAGTTTCAGGCCTTTGTTGAAAGGGAGACGGGCAAAAGGCTATTTTGTGTTCGGTCGGACAATGGCGGCAAGTATATCGGTCCCTTTGATGCTTATTGCAGAAAGCAAGGGATACGACGCCAGAAAACTCCACCAAAGATACCGCAGCTCAACGGTGTAGCGGAGCAGATGAACAGGATGTTAATGGAGAGGGTGCGGTGTTTGCTGTCAGAAGCAAACTTTCCAGGTAGCTATTGGGGAGAGACACTTTACACTGCTGCTTATGTTATTAATTTATCTCCTGGTGCTCCTTTGCAGGATAATGTGCCTGACAAAGTATGGTACGACAAAGAGCCGTCATACAATCACCTGTGAGTGTTTAGTTGTAAGGCCTTCGTGCATGTACCGAAGGACGAGAGGTCCAAACTTGAGCCAAAGTCGAGGTGGTGCATCTTTGTAGGCTACGGTCGGGATGAGTTTGGCTATAGACTCTACGATTCAGTTAAAAGAAAGCTCTATAGAAGCAGGGACATGGTATTCGTCGAGGATCAGACCATGACCAACACTTAGGATTCCAAGATGCCTTCTGAGGCTGAGGAATTGCTTGAGTTAGAGTCATTTCGCTTCGAGCAGTTTTCAGAGGACATCGCAGAGGATCCAGTTATGGGGGAGCCAGTACGTGGAGTTGCTCCCAACCTTGACCATCAACCTGCTGATGGTAGTCAGGGTGACCCTCAGGAGGATGAGCATGCCGATGAGGCAGTTCCTAGAGGGGAGGAGGCTGTAGATATACAGCCAACACCAATGGTTCCGTTGAGGAGGAGCGATAGAGAGCGTCGACCATCTACGAGATACTCACCGGGTGAGTATGTGCTACTGACTGACGGGGGAGAACCCAAAATTTTGTAGAGGCTATTGAAGACGAACACAGGCAGGAGTGGATGGAGGCCATGCAGGAGGAGATGAGTTCCTTGGAGGCCAACTCTACTTATGATCTGGTGCAGTTGCCAAAGGACAAGAAGACTTTGAAGAATCAATGGGTGTTCAGAGTGAAGCACATAGATGATGCTACTCGCCCTCGATACAAAGGGAGGCTAGTAGTTAAAGGCTACAGTCAGCGGAAAAGCGTAGATTATGATGAGATATTTTTGTCAGTCGTCAAGCAGTCGTATATACGGGTGGTGCTAGCATTAGCAGCCAATTTTGACTTGGAGGTCGAGAAAATAGACGTGAAGACGGCATTCCTCCACGGTGATCTTGAGGAGGAGTTGTACATGGAGCAGCCAGAGGAATTCTGTGAGAAAGGCTAGTCACATTTGGTCTACCGGTTGAGGAAGAGCTTGTATGGTCTGAAACAGGCTCTTAGGCAGTGGTACAGGAAGTTTAAGTCGTTTATGGAGGAGCATGGTTATGCACGGACGACGTCGGATTATTGTATTTTTGTGAGGTACTTCGTCGAGGATGATTTCATCATTTTGTTTCTTTATGTTGATGATATATTGTTGGTGGGTCGGAATGCCACCAGGATAGCAGAGTTAAAGCGCCAACTGGACGCGGCCTTCTCTATGAAGGATTTGGGTGCAGCAAAGACTATTCTTGGGATGGAGATCAGCCGAGAGAGAGTCCAAGCTGCTACACTTGTCCCAAAAGAAGTACATTCACCGGGTACTTTAGCATTTTAGGATAGACGGGTCGAAGAAAGTGAGTAACCCCCTTGCGGCTCACTTTAAGTTCACTAAGGAGCAGTATTCATCTACCGAGGACGAGAAGGAAGATATGGAGCGAGTTTCTTATGCCTCAGCCGTGGAAAGTCTTATGTATGTTATGGTATGTACGAGGCCAGACATTGCTCACGCAGTCGGCACAGTTAGCAGTTACACTTTCAATCCTAGAAAGGTACATTGGAGTAGGGTCAAGTGGATTATACGATATCTTCAGGGCACTGCCGATTGGAGACTTTTATTTGGTGGTAACGATCCAAAGCTGGTTGGATATACCGATGCTGATATGGCTGAAGATGTAGAGACAAGGCGATCGACTTCGGGCTATGTGATGTTATTTGCTAGTGGAGCAGTATCGTGGCAGTCGCGTTTACAGAAGTGTGTTGTCTTGTCAACGACAGAGGCATAATACATTGCAGTGACGAAGGCTTGTAAGGAGTTGTTGTGGATGAAGAAGCTGCTGCAGAAAATTGGGCTAAAGCACGAGCAGTATCCTTTGCTTTGCGATAGCCAGAGTGCAATTCATCTTGTGAAGAACCAGACATTTCAAAGTCGGTCCAAGCACATTGATACCGGGTATCATTGGATACGAGATGTGGTTGACAAGAAGGAAGCGGTGCTTGAGAAGGTTCATACAGATGACAACGGAGCAGATATGTTCACAAAAGTTCTACCAAGGAAAAAGTTTGAGTACTGCAGGCGGATCGTCGGGATGACGACCCCCTCCACATAGTTGTGAAGGGGAAGATTTGTTGGAGTGGGTGGGTTCCCAACCTATGTGAAAAATATCCCGGAGTAGGATTGAGTATTTCTACATATAATAGGAATACCTCAATTTATTTGGATTGGATATTCCTAAATATAATAGGAATATCTCAATGGATTTAGATTTGGATTTGGATTGGATATTCCTATCTATAATAGGAATGCTAGTTGTGGGTTTGAGGCTATATATAGGTGTCTCCTGGCCCTAAAATATATATATATCTCTAAAATAAAAATAAACATAAAAATATAGCAACAAGGAGAGAAAATGATTGCAACTTTGGGAAGAAGAAAGAAGGATTGGAGGCTGTTTCGGATGAGGAGATCAACTTTGGATAATTTTTCATTGTCTTCTATCTTCGTGGTGTGATCTATTTTCTATTCCAAAGTGTTGTGGTGATCCGTGTTGGATCGGGAGGAGCTTGTAGAGGGTGTATTCTCTTTATTCCATTAGAGGAGGTTCTTCAAGGTTGGACTCCGATCGTCCCGTGGTTTTTCCCGCAAAGGTTTTCCACGTCAAAAATCTCTGTGTCTACGATTTGTGTTTGGTATTTTTAATTTGTGTGTTTTGCTCGGTTCTCTCGCAGGTACTCTCTGATTTGGAAAACGATTTTCGCACTTTCGTGTCCAATATTCCTCTTCTCTTTTCCTACACACATCAACTGTCAGCAGCAAAATTTCCTTTAAAAAAAACTGCCTCATAAAAATTCGTAATATATTCAAGTTAAACTATACTTCCTGTTGCTATGCAAACCTTTTTATGCATATATACAGTATATAGTAGCTTCTATAACTTTTTCTTGTATAGTGTCGATACTCAGATCTCCTTATATTTAAGTTACTTGCAATTTATTGTGTGCAAACATGATCTGAAATAGAATTAGTATAGATGGCTAAGTCAGTCTTACACAAAGTTTAATTAGTACAAGTTGCTAATATAATTGGCCTGAGTATGTATTCAATACCATTATGTGAATAATAATCAAATCAAGTATACAACAATATGATTCATATATTATCACTTGGTAACTTAATTAATATTAAACTCTAGCAAACAATCTCTATTACCCGTTACTCAATGAAAAAAAATGTATTCTAGGGCTTAAAGTAGACAAAATGGGAATCAAGATATTGGAATCTTGAAGAAATAGGGAACTGATCCGTCATTAACACTTGATCATCAGTAAGAACCATTCAAATCAGCATTAGGAGAAGTTGATCAGTTTTGTATTGACCTAGTGGAGCTTTTAATTTCCAGAAAAATTTTCTATAGAGCATCAAAATTTAAGTAAATTAGGTAAGAAGAAAATAGTTTGACAAATTTGCAGATAGAAAACAAAACAAGAACGTTTTTGCTAAGAACGTTTTCATTATTTTTGTAAATAAGTCGAAAACGTCGTTAGTAAGAGTGTTTTTAGTTTTTTTTTTTTCCTAATCCAAAACACCCATGCTAAGAACGTTTGGAAGTTTTTTTTTTCATTATTTTGCTCTGAAAAATTATTGAAAAAAATAAAAAATAAAATCCCAAATCTCTCCACCCACAAACTGCAACATGTAAAAATTTAAAAATATATATATACAACAACGTCCCTACTAAGGTCGTCTTGCATGCTTCCTCTGCCGAAAATAATATTGAAAATTGAAAACGTCCTTACCAAAGTCGTTTTGGACTTTTAAAAAAAAATAAAAACATCTTTAGTAAGAACATTTTGAACTTATTTTTTTTTTAAAAAGACGAAAGCATCTTTAGTAAGAACGTTTTTGTTCTTTATCCGAAAATTTGTCAAACTATTTTCCTCCTACCTAATTTACTTAAATTTTTGTTCTTTGTAGAAAAATTTATGTTTAATTTCTTTTCTGATACATTTACCTTCATTTTGTCCTCCTCTCCCAACTACATAATACAGTTAGCTTGGTTAATTAAAGATGCTGATTAAAGTTGAGGAATGCTTATCAAGATATTGACTGTTGGTGCGGAATTCATTATTTTTGTTGTGTTTATTACTCATTTCGCAATTTTGATGTTACTTTTCTTTTAAGAAAATTGTTAGCATATATATTATTACCAATAGTATGTAATATTCAAATCATAATCATTCAATTATTCATATATGGCCACATGGTCTAATTAAATAGACATTCTGCTAAGAAAATATTTAGACTAACAACAATCACTGTATTGATTCCCAACCCTATTGGGAGATTCTAGTCAGTTGATATTTAAATTTGTTTTTGTACAATGGAAAGCTGCAAGTACGAGTTAAATTAAAGAGGGTTTCTCCAAAATGGAATATTTAGGAATGTGGGAGGTGTTAATACTTCTGAACAGAAAAATGCACTATGTCTAAGTATCAATATCCTCAATCCACCCCTAAATTAGAAGTAATAGCCTTTGCAAGAGAGTTTTTGGAAGTCACTAAGAGAGTCTCTAAGAGAAAGAATGAGATGGCTTCACATTAAGGTACTGTGTGTATAATTTTTGTAATATTCAATTATTGATTCAATAAAATTATTTTTTTTCTTGGTTCATGGAGTAGGTCGAACTTGATCTAAGGTAAGAATTATATAATGCACTATGTCGAGTGTTTGAGTAGAGTAGGATCAAGGACGGACCTATATAGGAGGGGAAAAAAAATTACATATAGACAAATTTTATTTTGATCTGAAGGCCTACAAACACAGTCCGAAAGCCTACAACTCCGGCCTGTCCGAAGGCAACATTTCGGTCCGAAGGCCACCGCACTAGCACTGTACCTGCACTACATCCGCACCTGGGCCATACCGCATCCGCTCTTGGGTAGCACCGCACCCTCCTTACATAATTTTTTCACAGAAAAATTAATGTGCTTCCTCCGTTGCTCGAACCTTCAACCTTCGGGAGGATATGTCTTACTTCTAACCACTTAATCTAGAGGTCAGTGACTATATATATATATATATATATATATATATATATATATGGAAAAAAAAAGATATAAGAATATAGGTTCATATTTTATCTATTGTTTTTGCTCCACATGTGCATGGTTCATATAGAAATATAAACCTATAATTCATATCTCGTTTACCATGTATATATATATATGGAAAAAAAAGGATATAAGTCATAGGCTCATATTTTTACATGAGGCAATGCACATGTAGACCAATAAAATATTTTTATTGGTTCATATGTGCATAGTTCATGTAAAAATATAAACACATATGGTTCATATCCTGTTTAATATATATATATATATATATATATATATATATATATATATATATATATATATATTGTTTCCAAATCTGATCACCATATATGTTTTTCACTTTTTAGTTGTCAAGCACGAGTTTCTTGTTCACGTGAGGTTTTGTTTGCGACTGCCTTTATATATTTCTTATATCATATGCTCCTCTCCACATGGTCCATATCATTTTATAAGTTGGCATTAGGTTTGGCAATCTCTCGTCGAATCTGGAAAATACATGTACAACAAAGGCTATTTGCCATCGAGTAGTATCATGTCTGGGTATCAAAAACCTTTTTCTTTCCTCAAGTTAAATATTGATATGGAATCTGGAAAATCCAAACTAGCTAGCTGCATGCCTTGTCTATGAGTTAATTAAGCTAATAATTGCAGCTCTCTCGGATATTTGGCCTTTTAGTTGAAGGAATAATTGATACGCATACTAAATGTGCATGTCACGTGGCTAACTTAATGTTTAGATCCTGAATTTTATATCAGTTTAAAATTTAAATCCTAATTTATCTAATTAAACATTTTGAATCCTAAAATTTTATTTCTAATTTTATTTCCTTTTTCATTATACCATCATTTAAATATGTGTTAATTGTTGTTCTTTTACTTATGTTTAAGATATAATAAAAAAATCAAACATACAAATTCAGAATCCAATTTTTTAATTGCACATATCAAAACTTAAATTGCTAATTTAAAATAAGATATAAAAAAAATTAAAAATTAAAAATTAAAAATTAAAAATTAAAAATTAAAAATTAAAAATTAAAAATTAAAAATTAAAAATTAAATTTCAGAATCCAATTTTTTAATTACACTTGTCAAAACTTAAACTGTTAATATAAAATATAGAATCTAAAGGCTAATTAGTGACAAAACTCAAGTGTTCCTCACTCATTCTTCCTTTCATCACAAGAGGGTCCTATATATCTATCATCTTGGCCATGGTTCGATCGTCGAGAAATTATTGTATGGTCCCAGCTCACCAAGTGACAATGGCGAGTGGTGAGCCAGGCCAATCTTCTTTCATCATATCACTACACTTCTCCTAATTTATATATAAAAAATTTATAATAATTTTAAAGAAAAAATCATAATATTTTTTTGATTTTATGTATAGTGAATTTCTATATATTTTTATTTTATTTTTTTAAAATTTTTATGCCATAAATACAAAAAAATTATTGATCAAACTCACCATTTATCATTACCAAATAGTAAATCGAGATCATACAATAATTTCTCTCTAACCGTCGCCACGGAGTATATATATATATATATATATATATATATATATATATATATATATATGATAAACGGGATATGAGTCATAGGCTCATATTCCTATATGAGCAATGCACATGTGGAACAATAGAAATGGATTCCTACATCCCATGTGCACTCATGTGCACTAGTACACTACATTCCTATTGGTCCACATGTGCATTGGCCCATGTAGGAATATGCCCTTTTTTTCTATATATATGTGTGTGAGGGTGGTTGGCATGAGAAACTCATACGGAAGATTCAGGGTACATATCCACAGAAAATCAAAGAGAATATTCATACTTTGCTCTTAGGGCTCGTCATTCGAGACATTTGAAAGAGGAGATATGTTCGAGGAGTCATCTTCTTCGTTCAGCAAAATTATTACGGGTCGGTGTGAGTCATTTCAGTTGTATTTTTTTCTTCTTCTTGAGTTTGGTAAGGAGTTGAACTTGAGGGACAAAGGGTTCAACATTTTTTTTTAATCTTGTATCTTGTTAGAAGTTATATAGATTAAGATTTGTCCAAGTAACATAATCATCGAAAATACTATATTTGATTTGTCTTGATACTTTTATTAAATGTAGGTTCGTTATCTTCAGTTGGGTTGGCATCGCTTCTACGTCCGTGTTTGTGGCCAACCAACAATTTATACATTATGTCAATATCTATAACTGCAAGTACAAACAATATTTATGTGAAAAAATTTAACGAAAAAATCAAGGGACGATTGGAGTCCAAGTTTGTGAGACTCGTTCCACTATCCTAGTATACATGTCTGAGATACGCATATAGTACGTGTATATCTTGCTTTATGTTTAATTATTTATTCACACTTAATGTTAAAACATGCATTGTTGAGGTTGTTTATGTAAGTTTTCATTGATAACATGCTTTGAATCGTTGGTCCCTTAGATTACTTGGTGTATGGTGTAGATTGACCCAATGAGGGGCATGGATCAACATTCAATAGCCTAAAATCAAAGCCTTGTCTATATAAGCTCAGTCCCTCCATTTCCCTTCACTTTTTCTTTTCCCTTCTCTTTCCTTCTTCACTTTTTCCCTCAGCCCTGAGAGCAGCCGAGCTTGGCCTTGACCATGGATGACCTTGGTAGTGTTGTGTTAGGCTTAGAACTTGACCGTATGCAAGTACATCTTGCCAACCGAGTGAACGTTGATATGGGTGTGCCTTTGATAACTTAGTTTCATAAACTGTCAATTGATAGCTTAGGTTTGAATTTTGTTATACTGTTCTAACTTAGAATTGATGTACTTGTAAAATTAGTTTTGTTGCACTTGAATTTGTCTTAACTGGATATTTTGAGAAGTAACAAGTCGGAGCACAAAGGGTGCTGGCCGGAGAAGAGTGAGCCAGTATACGAGAAGTGCGCATGAGATCCTTGGCGTGTAAACACTGATCCTTGACCTTAGGCACACTGTGTGTTGTCCCAACACTTCGTGCATACTGTCTGTCACGCCCCGATTCCGTGAAATCGTTAGTCGTCCCCCAGGCGTGACCGCCGTGCGGGCCTAGGTTGCGCACCGCACAAGGCTAAGTATTTTTTTGTTTTGCATAGCGAGCACATATTCAGAGTACGCAGATAATTGAAACATAGATTGAAACATGGAAAATTTCTCTTTTATTGATAATATGAACATCTATTACAAACTCCTTGAACTGAGTCATAAGGATGGCCTCTATGGGCTTACAAAAGTGTTGGCACAAAATGAGATAGCAGTCCTGTACATTACATCCTTTACTACAACTCAAAATATAAGACCTTGGGTCGGAACGACTGCTTTGCCACGAAGCCGCATGGTTGCTTGGTGGCTAGCTTCTTCTTCAAAATGCTTCTTCTTCAAATGCTTCAAAAGGTGGCACGGTTGAGGCGTGCCTACAGCTGGACTGGATTGGGGGTTTGTCTCCTGCTCCTCGCTTGGTTCTTCCTAGCGCGGGGAACCTGTTTCAACGAGGGTCAGTACATCGAAACGTACTGGTGAAGGCAAGCTAACCCAACTATACCAATCAACACGTTGTTTTAATGAAGTATGCATATTTATTGTGGGTTTCTATCTTGCCTTAGTTCATTTTACAGCAAGAATTAGATATAGATATCATTGAAATAACCCGCCACCGTTCGGTGACATTTACCTGCCCGTCTGAACCACCTACAGAATACTTACCTTGCCTTCCCTGCCAAAAAGACACAAGTTAGTAGCAACAGGTTTAAATATACGAGGGGATCACTGGCTTTGATGCCATAATGGACGATTTTAGTCTCGGGCTAAGATGAAGGAGGCACATGTATCGCTACACGCCATCCCGCCTATGGGAGAGACTAATCTTGAAGTTCCGTCCGGATCGGATCGGTGCCGGTGCCCCAGCGACCGTCCGCAGGAACCAGGAGGCCTTGTGCACAAGTTGTCCGTGATCAACGGCGTTTGTGTTAAGTTTACCATTTATGTAGCTGAGGCAATGTAATCAGGCGATATGTAGCATTGTATGATTTATTTTGCATAGTCTTCCTGATCAATTGATGCATGGCAAGAGTATTTTTCATAGTATATTTATAGAAGAAGTAAGCATTCTAACTTGTATATATGCATATGATAAACATTACAAACAAGCAAGCATGTAGTGAGTAACCGTTCACAAGTTTCAATGACAAGCATACAGATCCAAGTCTATTCCCTTATCTTGATATCTTTTAGTTATTACTTGGTATCGTTTGATCGGGGCAAGCACGAACACAAGATTCAGATGTGAAGACTAGCAAGAAGGGCTAGCTAATCGGGATGGTAACCACTCACTTTAGTGGTTGGAAGGAAGAAGGAAAGAAGTGCTTTAGGAGTCCGCTCGAGCGACGCCTACAGCTGGATCACCTGTATTGACACGAACAGCTGATCAGTACTTCTTCCTCTCTTTCTGTTATCGGAATTGAAGTGCAGTCCTACGAACGAAAGTAATGAAATCCATCAAAACCGTTCAAGAAAACCCAAGCAAATCCGAAAACCAACTCAAGGCACGAAAGCAACAAGCGACAACGAAAACTAGGCAACAAAAGATGCAGCGGAGAGGTCCCTCCTGACTCTGCCGCTAAGTCGATCCCGGGGGCACGGTCCACTGAATATGGGAATCGATTCCGAAGAAGCAAATCCATAAAGAGGATGGGTTCTTGTTTCAATCTATCCCGATCGAACGATACCGTCTTGTATTTCTTAGCCGCGCTCCCCGAATAGGAGGAACGGGGCACCACATCCTACCCAACTAATTGGAAGTTTTGTCCCGAAACTTAAGGAATAGAACCTACCACTAGAAAATAATGAGGGGAACCTTTTTCTCATCTCGGATTCAAGCTCCCAAGTAGATTCTTCGACAGAGTGATTCCGCCAAAGCACGCGCACGAGAGGAACCGAACGAGTCCGAAGCAGCTTTTCTTTTCTATCCAAAATTTGCACAGGCTGTTCTACATACGTCAAGTCGGCTTGAAGGTTCAGTTGGTCCAGGTCTACCACATGGCTCGGGTCGTACACATATTTCCTAAGTTGAGAAACATGGAATATATCGTGTACGTCGGATAGGGATGGTGGTAGGGCAATCTGATAAGCAACTGAAGCAACCCGCTTTAGTATTTCGAACGGACCGACAAATCTCGGACTCAGCTTTCCCTTCGCCCCGAACCTGCTGACTCCTCGCATGGGCGAGACCTTGAGGAATACCCGGTCGCCTACTAGGAACTCTAGTGGTCGTCGATGTATATCCGCGTAGCTCTTTTGTCGGCTTTGAGCTACCTTTAATCTTTCCCGAATCAATCGAATCTTCTGGACAGTCTGCTCCACGAGCTCAGGGCCAAGTATTTGCCGTTCACCAACTTTGTCCCAGCAGATCGGAGATCGACACTTCCGCCCGTATAGCGCCTCATACGGCGCCATTTGAATGCTTGATTGATAACTATTGTTGTAAGCAAATTCGGCTAAAGGTAGATGAAGGTCCCAACTAGTCTTCAAGTCCAAGGCGCAGAGTCGCAGCATGTCTTCGAGGATTTGGTTGACACGTTCCGTTTGGCCGTCGGTCTATAGATGGTAGGCGGAGCTGAACTTCAACTTCGTCCCCATTGCTGACTGTAGGCTTTTCCAGAAATGCGATATGAATCGACCATCCCTATCGGAGACTATAGATACGGGTACGCCGTGGAGCCGAACGATTTCGTTGAGGTAGATTTGAGCCAAGCGATCAGCACCCCAAGTAGATTTGATAGGCAAAAAGTGAGCAGACTTGGTGAGGCGATCAACAATAACCCAAACAGCATCATGTCCCCGTTGCGTCCTTGGCAAGCCAACAATAAAATCCATCGTTATATGTTCCCATTTCCACTCCGGAATAGCAAGGTTCTGAAGCTCTCCGCCTGGTTTCTGGTGTTCGGCCTTTACCCTCTGACAAAACGTCGTGCGAAGATCCCGATACATCTTTGTGCTACCCGGATGAGAAGTATAACTAGCATAATGGGCTTCCGTTAGTATCTCTTCCCTGAGGGTCGCGTCGTCTGGAACGCACAGTCTTCCCTTCACTCGAAGCATCCCGTCCAGGCCTACCGCAAAGTCGGACGCCTTTCCTGCCAAGATAAGGGCATGAATCTTTTGCAGGAACGGATCGTCCTTCTGAGCGGCCTTCACTTTATGTAACAAGTCGGGTTCGAGACGCAGTTGT
Source organism: Iris macrosiphon (assembly GCA_036927795.1). Lineage (NCBI taxonomy): Eukaryota > Viridiplantae > Streptophyta > Magnoliopsida > Asparagales > Iridaceae > Iris > Iris macrosiphon. The sequence continues at coordinate 58,410 of JAYESA010000752.1, forward strand.
GCTACTTGCGCCCACTTTGTGTATCTAATTTTCAGAGTAATGCCCAGTGATTCAAGATCTCGGCGCAGCCTATCATCAATAGTCAAACTCCCTACGAACACTCGACTCAATGCGTCAGCTACTACGTTTCCTTTTCCAGGCGTATATCTGATCATGAGATCGAAGTCGCTAAGGAGTTCAAGCCATCGCCGCTGCCGCAGATTCAAATCCTTCTGAGTATATAAGTATTTCAAGCTCTTATGGTCCGTGTAGATTTCACACGGCACGCCATAAAGATAGTGGCGCCACAGCTTTAATGCAAACACTACCGCGGCAAGTTTGAGATCATGCGTTGGGTAGTTCTGCTCGTGAGGCTTTAGCTGTCTAGACGCATAGGCTATCACTTTATCCCGTTGCATCAGGACACATCCTAGTCCCTTTCCTGATGCATCGCTATATATTTTGAAGTCATCCGGTCCATTCGGCAAAGTAAGGACCGGGGCAGAGACGAGGCGCTGCTTTAACTCCGTAAACGAAGCTTCACAGTCGTCCGTCCAAGTAAACTTTGCACCCTTTCGTGTGAGTTGAGTTAAGGGCGAGGCAATTCTAGCAAAATTCTGTATGAACCTACGGTAGTACCCTGCCAGTCCAAGAAAATTTCGGATATCGCTAGCTGACTCCGGATGTTTCCACTGTGTAATGGCTTCCACCTTCTTCGGATCAACTGAGATGCCTTGAGACGAGATGACATGGCCTAAAAAGGATATACTGTCTAGCCAAAATTCATATTTACTCAATTTGGCGTACAACTTGTTGTCTCGAAGGGTTTGCAACACCATCCGCAGGTGTCCTGCGTGCTCATCCCTAGTCTTCGAGTACACCAAGATGTCATCGATAAAAACCACCACGAATTTATCGATGAAAGGTCGAAATACTCGATTCATAACATCCATGAATGCTGCAGGCGCATTCATCAGTCCGAACGGCATCACTGAGAATTCGTAATGCCCGTATCGGGTTCGAAAGGCAGTCTTTGGTATATCTTCTGGCTTAATCTTCAGCTGGTGATAACCCGAGCGAAGATCTATTTTTGAAAACACTGCTGCCCCTTGTAGCTGATCGAACAAGTCATCAATTCGTGGCAGAGGATATTTGTTTCTGATTGTGACTTTGTTTAATTCTCTGTAGTCTATGCAGAGGCGTAGAGTTCCATCTTTCTTCTTCACGAAGAGCACAGGCGCACCCCAAGGAGATACGCTCGGACGGATGAACCCACGGTCTAGCAATTCTTGAAGTTGACATTTTAATTCCCTCAGTTCTGCAGGAGCCATTCTGTACGGAGGCTTAGAAATCGGCTGTGTATTTAGAAATGTGTCGATAGTGAATTCAATCTTTCGGTTAGGCGGCATGCCGGTTAGTTCGCTCGAAAACACATCGGGGAACTCCGCCTCAACGAAAGTAGAGTCGACGTTTGCGTAGTCCTGCCGTGTGTCCCGAACTGATGCTAAAAATCCCTTGCAGCCTGAGTGGAGCATTCGTCGAGCAGATATTGCAGATATCACCATGCAGGCCCCAGTCGCATCGGTTGCCGGACTACTTGTGTAACAGAATTCTGCTTCTCCAGGCAGACGGAAAATGACTCATTTTTCTGCACACTCTATAGTTGCCGCGCAGGCGCTGAGCCAATCCATTCCCAAAATGATATCATAATCCCGAACATCTAGGACTAAAACATCAAGCGATAATTTCCTTCCTCCAATACAGACGTGATCACCTTGGCACACTGAACGAACAGGTATTTTCGTACCAGATGGGGTGCTAACACTTAAATCTAAATGCAACAGAGTCATTTCAATGTTGTTTTTCGTGGCAAAGTTTGTAGATATAAAGCTATATGTTGCACCAGAATCGAATAGAATACGAGCAGGTATATTTCATTTCAATGTTGTTTTTCGTGGCAAAGTTTGTAGATATAAAGCTATATGTTGCACCAGAATCGAATAGAATACGAGCAGGTATATTATTAAAAAGCAAAATACCTGACACCACGGTGTCCGAGGCCAAAGCTTCTTCTTGTGTCATAGTATAGATCCGGCCTTGAGCCTGATTACGCCCTTGCTGAGGCGCAGCTCAGTTGGCCTGGTTTGCAGTATTCTGATTTTGTTGTGGAGGACGACGCTCAGTGTACTTTGGACAGTTGGGAAGGGCATGATCAGAAGCTCCACAAACGAGACATAACACATGCTTTCGACGACATTCACTTTCGACGTGACCTGTTCTTCTACAGAATTCACATCGTTGCCCTGAGTTTCCCTTTTTTGAACCACCGTTGTTAGGGCGCTTTGCAGCAGTATTTCCTCTATCGTTGCCTTGGCGTTTGTGATTGGAGGTTTGCACAGCGCCGGTGGCAATGTGAGGATACTGCGGTTCGAGGGAGAGGGCGTGGTTTAATACTTCCCGCATTGTCTAATATTGTGGAATGACTACATGCCCATGTATGGCAGGACGTAGCCCTCCTTCGAATCGTCTGGCACGACTCGCTGCATCGGGTAGGTAGGCGCTAGCAAATTTGGCCAGTTTGTTGAATTCTGCCAAGTATTGTTTTACCGTCATGCTGCCCTGTCTTAGCTGCACGAACTCATTTTCCCTCTGACGGCGTACAGGCGGGGGTATAAACTCCTCCTTAAACGCGGCACGAAAAGTCGTCCACGCGATCGCCTCCTCCCCATGGCCAAGTTGAAGAGATCGTCGATGCACGTTCCACCAGTCGTGCGCATTGAGGCGAAGTTGTAGTTGGGCACAGGCGACGCGCTTGTCTTCCGGCACATCTAGGAAAGAAAAATGATCTTCAAGCTCGGCGAGCCAATCTAGGGCCACGATTGGGTCCTCAGTCCCTTTAAATGGCGTGTTGCAGACCTTCTTGAAGTTTACAAAGGTGAAGGTAGTCACTTCCCTCGTCCTTGGTGTCACGCCCCGGTCCCGCCCGGGCCACCGCTCCGCCCTGCCCTGCCCCGCCCCGTACGGCCGGGATTTAACGAACCGGGCACGAATCACCGTGCCTCGGCGCGCCGGACGCGAATCACCGCGCCCGTCCCGCGGGTGCGAGGAAGGAAGGGAGCTAGTCAAATGGCCCGTTCGAGCTTTCGGGGGACGTGATGCCGCACGGGCATGGGGTTGCGCCCGTGCAAGGCCAATCGTTTAAGTTGATAGTTGGCTATCATCGCATCAATCGAGTAAGCAGCGGAAAGGGACTTGTTGCAATGTAATGCATTAGCCAACTGAGTGTTCAGGACAATCGAGGCAACTTGGGTTCCTTGCTCGTTCCATACATTATGCCCCCTTATACGATAGCATTCTCGGGGCAACAATCGAAACCAGGATTCCGGGTCTTAGGGACTGTGGCACGTCTATCGCTCCCTCGGACGATCCAGTACCTACAAGCAAGTAAATTGTTGGGGGTCAGCACTTTTATAAGTACTGGTGAGATAAATCAACTGAACAGAAATAAGCATTCACTCAAACCGACACTAAGTAATCATGTTATAAAACATTATATTACTAGTGATCTTTCTAGTTTTACCTAGGCTTGTTTCATGCAGTTCTCTAGCAGAGTCATATTACATTGTTTGGAAACATGTTTGAAAACAGAGTTCATATGCAAATAAGCAAGCAAGCAATCCGTTCATGTTTCAGGGTGTGCGCAGCGTGTCTCGTGGGACTCCAGGGTCAGATGCAAAGCTAGACACACAATGCACATCTTAGGGGCAGTCATCTATCCAAGCCAACATAATGACTTAGCTATATGCAGGGCGGTCCCCGAGTATCTCAGGATCGGCAGCTGGTGGAACAGCATACCAATGACTCATTCTCTGATGCTAATGGCAGCTGTAACCCATGGTGGCATGGACGCATGCAGTTCAGCTCTCCACCAAAAGCCATTGTCCGACCGCGTGCGAATGCATGGAACACTATCAAATAAACTCTAGTATGCAGACGAGACGAACCATCAGAACAGTTATCGTTGTTGCGGGGCAATCCGACTTATCACTTGAACACGTTCAGGCACAGTATGGTTCTCTCGAAGCATAGACGATAGTGAACATGTTCATGCACTCTAAGCAGGCGATTCAGGATTCTCGTTTAGCAGACATTGATTCAAAGACAAGCTAGGTGAGTCCATTCATTAACATGCAAGGCAGATTCTATCATTCTCTTAAGAAAACATTGTAAGCAAAAACTCAGGTTATTATTAAGGCGTGCAAGAATTAGAGAACGAAGTTCTGCCCACTCACCTTGATACATAACACCGACGCGGAGCGGGGCGTTACATACTTACCAACCAACAAAAAGTTTTGTCCTCGAAACTTCAAGGATAAACTTCTCGATATTCCCAGTAGCGATAGTGCCATCCCTCGCCGTACTCAATCGAAACAATCAAGCAATTCAAGTTCAGAAAACATTTGCACTTTGAGAATATCTATGGACTTATTGTATGGAACGCTCTATTGCAATACCATATCAAGCAATATCTCAGAGTCATAGCAACATTTCGGACCAGAAGATCGATTCCGCTCTGATACCATTCTGTCACGCCCCGGTCCCGCCCGGGCCGCCGCTCCGCCCTGCCCCGCCCCGTACGGTCGGGATTTAACGAACCGGGCACGAATCACCGTGCCTCGGCGTGCCGGACGCGAATCACCGCGCCCGTCCCGCGGGTGCGAGGAAGGAAGGGAGCTAGTCGAATGGCCCGTTCGAGCTTTCGGGGGACGTGATGCCGCACGGGCCTGGGGTTGCGCCCGTGCAAGGCCAATCGTTTAAGTTGATAGTTGGCTATCATCGCATCAATCGAGTAAGCAGCGGAAAGGGACTTGTTGCAATGCAATGCATTAGCCAACTGAGTGTTCGGGACAATCGAGGCAACTTGGGTTCCTTGCTCGTTCCATACATTATGCCCCCTTATACGATAGCATTCTCGGGGCAACAATCGAAACCAGGATTCCGGGTCTTAGGGACTGTGGCACGCCTATCGCTCCCTCGGACGATCCAGTACCTGCAAGCAAGTAAACTGTTGGGGGGTCAGCACTTTTATAAGTACTGGTGAGATAAATCAACTGAACAGAAACAAGCATTCACTCAAACCGACACTAAGTAATCATGTTATAAAATATTATATTACTAGTGATCTTTCTAGTTTTACCTAGGCTCGTTTCATGCAGTTCTCTAGCAGAGTCATATTACATTGTTTGGAAACATGTTTGGAAACAGAGTTCATATGCAAATAAGCAAGCAAGCAATCCGTTCATGTTTCAGGGTATGCGCAGCGTGTCTCGTGGGACTCCAGGGTCAGATGCAAAGCTAGACACACAATGCACATCTTAGGGGCAGTCATCTATCCAAGCCAACACAATGACTTAGCTATATGCAGGGTGGTCCCCGAGTATCTCAGGATCGGCAGCTGGTGGAACAGCATACCAATGACTCATTCTCTGATGCTAATGGCAGCTGTAACCCATGGTGGCATGGACGCATGCAGTTCAGCTCTCCACCAAAAGCCATTGTCCGACCGCGTGTGAATGCATGGAACACTATCAAATAAACTCTAGTATGCAGACAAGACGAACCATCAGAACAGTTATCATTGTTGCCGGGCAATTCGACTTATCACTTGAACACGTTCAGGCACAGTATGGTTCTCTCGAAGCATAGACGATAGTGAACATGTTCATGCACTCTAAGCAGGCGATTCAGGATTCTCGTTTAGCAGACATTGATTCAAAGACAAGCTAGGTGAGTCCGTTCATTAACATGCAAGGCAGGTTCTATCATTTTCTTAAGAAAACATTGCAAGCAAAAAATCAGGTTATTATTAAGGCGTGCAAGAATCAGAGAACGAAGTTTTGCCCACTCACCTTGATACATAACACCGACGCGGAGCGGGGCGTTACACTTTGCACTAGCGGTGTCTCGACTTCAAGTATTGGTTGTTCCACCGGAGTCGCTGCTGTCGCTGCGGACTGGTTGGAGGCCAAAGTCTGAACAAGCTGCTGCAGGGTATCTACCTGCTTTTGTTGGACTGAGAGTCGGGCCTCCAGATTGCTCTCGAACCTGGCTTGGCGGGCATCCTCTCTCTGTCGTTGCTCGGTTAACATTTGCATCACTTGTTGAAGCGAATCTGTTTGAGACATGCCCCGTTGGCTTCGAGAGCTTCCTGATGTTCCGGAGCTGCTCCCCTGAGCCTGTGTCTCGCTTGGTGCTAGCGCTGATGGTTGCGCTTGCGCCATTACTTGGAAAGAAGGTAAATTACATTAGGATCATAATGTATTATGGACTTATTGCATGAATGTATCTCATTTTGGCCTTAACGAGTTCAGGAGTTCGCACAGGGATTTATCGTTACGGGAACTTTTCCAGTTCAAGAGTCTAAGGAACCTTGAAGCTGTGCTCTGATACCAACCTGTCACGCCCCGATTCCGTGAAATCGTTAGTCGTCCCCCGGGCGTGACCGCCGTGCGGGCCTAGGTTGCGCACCGCACAAGGCTAAGTATTTTTTTGTTTTGCATAGCGAGCACATATTCAGAGTACGCAGATAATTGAAACACAGATTGAAACATGAAAAAGTTCTCTTTTATTGATAATATGAATATCTATTACAAACTCCTTGAACTGAGTCATAAGGATGGCCTCTATGGGCTTACAAAAGTGTTGGCACAAAATGAGATAGCAGTCCTGTACATTACATCCTTTACTACAACTCAAAATATAAGACCTTGGGTCGGAACGACTGCTTTGCCACGAAGCTGCATGGTTGCTTGGTGGCTAGCTTCTTCTTCAAAATGCTTCTTCTTCAAATGCTTCAAAAGGTGGCACGGTTGAGGCGTGCCTACAGCTGGACTGGATTGGGGATTTGTTTCCTGCTCCTCGCTTGGTTCTTCCTAGCGCGGGGAACCTGTTTCAACGAGGGTCAGTACATCGAAACGTACTGGTAAAGGCAAGCTAACCCAACTATACCAATCAACACGTTGTTTTAATGAAGCATGCATATTTATTGTGGGTTTCTATCTTGCCTTAGTTCATTTTACAGCAAGAATTAGATATAGAAATTATTGAAATAACCCGCCACCGTTCGGTGATATTTACCTGTCCGTCTGAACCACCTGCAGAATACTTACCTTGCCTTCCCTGCCAAGAAGACACAAGTTAGTAGCAACAGGTTTAAATATACGAGGGGATCACTGGCTTTGATGCCATAATGGACGATTTTAGTCTCGGGCTAAGATGACGGAGGCACATGTATCGCTACACGCCATCCCGCCTATGGGAGAGACTAATCTTGAAGTTTCGTCCGGATCGGATCGGTGCCGGTGCCCCAGCGACCGTCCGCGGGAACCAGGAGGCCTTGTGCACAAGTTGTCCGTGATCAACGGTGTTTGTGTTAAGTTTACCATTTATGTAGCTGAGGCAATGTAATCAGGCGATATGTAGCATTGTATGATTTATTTTGCATAGTCTTCCTGATCAATTGATGCATGGCAAGAGTATTTTTTATATTATATTTATAGAAGAAGTAAGCATTCTAACTTGTATATATGCATATGATAAACATTACAAACAAGCAAGCATGTAGTGAGTAACCGTTCACAAGTTTCAATGACAAGCATACAGATCCAAGTCTATTCCCTTATCTTGATATCTTTTAGTTATTACTTGGTATCGTTTGATCGGGGCAAGCACGAACACAAGATTCAGATGTGAAGACTAGCAAGAAGGGCTAGCTAATCGGGATGGTAGCCACTCACTTTAGTGGTTAGAAGGAAGAAGGAAAGAAGTGCTTTAGGAGTCCGCTCGAGCGACGCTTACAGCTGGATCACCTGTATTGACACGAACAGCTGATCAGTACTTCTTCCTCTTTTTCTGTTATCGGAATTGAAGTGCAGTCCTACGAACGAAAGCAATGAAATCCATCGAAACCGTTCAAAAAAACCCAAGCAAATCTGAAAACCAACTCAAGGCACGAAAGCAACAAGCGACAGCGAAAACTAGGCAACAAAAGATGCAGCGGAGAGGTCCCTCTTGACTCTGCCGCTAAGTCGATCCCGGGGGCACGGTCCACTGAATATGGGAATCGATTCCGAAGAAGCAAATCCATAAAGAGGATGGGTTCTTGTTTCAATCTATCCCGATCGAACGATACCGTCTTGTATTTCTTAGCCGCGCTCCCCGAATAGGGGGAACGGGGCACCACACTGTCGTACTGTACTCAATCTCCTAGCAAAAGTACGCCAGCCACTCTCTTTGAGTAAGTGGCATACTTTTGAGAGGAATCTCAGTCGGCGCACTTTGATGCGTACTCTATTGATTAACTCTTCCATCAAGGAAGAGTACACCAGCCTTCCCCACTTAACCAATTGGTTGATGAATGTGCTATCACTAACTTTCTAAGTTGGCGTGCTTTCTCTTGGTATGTAATTGACAGAGTCGACGTACTTTCGTCAATCTTTTCTCCGTTTTAGCGTCAAAGGGTTTGACTTGCTTCATCGGTATGTGGGCTTCTCGACTGTCGTATTTCTCGACTATCGTGTCTCGACTGCTGTGCCATAGTTGAGAATTGAGTTTTGTCTTTTAGTAGACTTTCCCACGCTTGCTTTTGTACGCCAGCCTTGCCGTCGGCATATGTTATGAAAGTATGCCAAGTTCTTGGCTCGCATACTTTCATTTTTGTGTGCCATAGTTGTGCAGCGTGATGTGGTATCAAAGTACGCCATTCTTTGCGCGACGTGCTTTTGTAGTAGTGCACGCTGAGTTTTCCCTGACTAGTGATTATACGCCTGGCTCTATTTTGGTGATTGTGCGCCATTGCTATATGTTTGGCCTATTGTACGGCATCGTTACTTTCAGCATGATTGTACGCCAACCCTATTTTGATAATTTTATACGTCCATTTTCTATTGTTTTCTCTTATTAGCTTAGCACCTGATATTTTTTTGGTTTACTTTTGTCTAGTGCTTTATTTAATCATGTTTACTTCCTGTTATGATATTGATCTTGTTTCCCTGACATGACTTAATGATTGACTCAGTGTATCAAACATGAACCCCAGTATTCCTGATATTATGTATCATGTATCCTGATAATGTATTGATAATCCTGATAATTGTTCGATGTAGCGCACTTATGAATCAAGATATTCTGACATGCCCTGATCAAGGCTATTAGTAGCACCTGTATTGCATGACATATTATTCCCGTGGTTGATTTTCTGATTGTCCTTGTCAAGCTATTGTCCAGTCTTGCATCATATTTAAGGCAAATTCATGAGCACCACGGTCAGAAATCTTGAATAAACTGTCCAGGTTAATGAACTAGAATAATAACTAGAATCATTTAGGAAAATTTCCTGGCTACATGCAATCCTGATATCCCGGCCACACATGTGGATTTGGAGCTCTCCGTCGAGAGGAGCACACTTCCAGCACACCGTCGAGTGCTAAATTACAAGTAAAAATATCTATATATGTAAATACTTTTGTCTGGATAATCCGGATAGACTGCAGGACATGTGACGGTATAGAATTTCCAATTGCATGTGATAGTTATCATGATTGTGACAACCCTAGTTAGTTAATGATTAGCAAGCCGTAAGACATGTTTGGCCGTGATTGATTGATTAATTGTTAGTTCTGTCCTGTTTAGATTATTCCAGTTTATTATTCTTGTACCATATCCTGCAAGTTACATATGTTTACTTCCTTACCATTTTTATTTTCTCTTATTTAATTATTTACTTGTGTTGATATGCTGGTTTTAGTTCATAAGTTTGGCTCCATTGTGGTACTTGTTGTTTTGGGGTCTGACCCTACTAGTTTTGTATGACCAGATTTTGGAGCAGAACCGCAGTTTCTCCCGTACTTTCCTCCAGATGGTGAACACTAGGAGCACCAGAAGACTTGAGTGAATTTTTTTCCATCCATCCACTTGTTATGTACATTATTCTTTTGAGGTATTTAGCCGTCGAGCACGTGTTAAGCTCGTATTTTGGGCCATTGATATCTAGCCTACGGTCTTAGCATGATTAGCATATTCTAGACTATAGCTAAAGTTGATCATGTATAACTTTATCCTTGCTAATTCTCTTCTTTTGTACAACTAGCTTCATGATCATATGTATAGTTTGGGACGCCTTATTATTATATGTATGATGATGATAAATCTTGTAACTTGTTGCTTGCTTGTGATTGAGACAGTTATGATTGCTTGATCTAAGATGGACTGTTGGATTGTAGAGTAAATCTCACACGTCTTAGACAGTCGTAACCGTACACTGGTTTACGTAGCTGGCTTTTCCTGCCCCTGCTTTCCAGTATTCAGGTTCTGGGACGTGACAAAGCTAGAAGAGCATCTACCAAGGAATAGAAAAATTATACCCGACTCCTTTATAAACTTCTTCCGTCAATCCAAACGGATCACCACAACTACTCAAATCTGAATAGCAATAGATTACAGTGAGATTATCAAGTTATTGAAGAATGAGACTACGAGGATGAACTGTTGTGGGTCTTCTCAAACAAATCTCTCTATGAATCATTAATCGCGAACTTCGAATATATCTTTCCTCTTCCTTTGGAAGTTGATCACCTTTGAGAACTCTCTCTTCTGAAAACACAGTTTATGTCACATTCTGATCTCCCGCAAGGTTCGGTCGTCCCTACTGGATGCGAATCTTCACGCCAATGCTCCCGCAAGACGATCATTCCCATCATGACGTGATGTCGCGCGAGCCTGGAGTTGCGTCCGGTCAAGACAAATACCGAAATGACCGTTAATAACTAGTTTACAGAGTCATCATAGCAGAAACATAGAATAAACACAAGTATTGAATCCAAATCAAGCACTTTATTGATATGAAGTAAAGATTACAAGCGGCGCTAGGCCGAGATTACAAGTCGCTCATTCTTTCTCTCTCTCTCTCTCTCTCTCTCTCTCTCTCTCTATACAATGAATATGCCCTTAGGCTTATAACTGAATCAAACACTCTGGATGATGATGTTCCCATACATTACGTCTCATATATGTGAGCTCCAGGTCCGTGCACCACGCTCCAAGATGCCAAGTGCGGTCCGGTGTCTCGATGCGTTTAGCGATCTCCAAATCCGTACGAGTTCTCTCTATACCCTGCATGCAATCTAGTTGGGTATCAGTACATTGAATGCACTGGTGGGGAGGCATCTCGCCCACGCCACAAAACAAGTACGTTCATTAGTTATGTGACCGACTGATTATGTTGTCTTTCTAGCCTTTGCTTTAGGATCAGTTTCATGGCAATATAATAAAAGTAATACCCATGTCTGGATCAAGAGTGTTGTACTGTAATCAACTAAGTTCATCTTACCATTTTCTTACCATTCGATATTTCCTGTCATTCGCAGTAATATATTCACTAGTCTACTAAGTAATAAAGAACATTAATGTGATTCAAGTATTATGACTGTGTCTCTGCCTCAGACATGTTCTACTCGAACTATGTTATATACCGTACATTCATTCTAAATGTGCAAAGTGTCGTGCATTATACTCCTTCATGTTACTCCTCTTCTGAATGTGGATCGTCGCTATGCATGCATGACTTATCTATATGAAGGTCACTGGCTCTGTTAGCCATATTGGACATATCTTTTGGGATGGAACAACTATCTTTCCATCTCGATTGCGAACCTTACTGGGCCTCCCGAACCATCCGACGAGTCGGCTATCTTTCCAGGTCGGTAGCAAGTCTTGTTGGACGTCCCGCACTCGCCCGCTAGTACTTCAGCTAGCGTATTACCAGGACTACACTAGCATTGTCCTTCCGGGCCGACATGATCCAGATGCCTCATCAATCGTGTCGATGACTTTCTCTACCTGGTGCGCAACCAGTTATCCGTGACCATGCAACTACTCCGCCACTTCCAATCCTAGCCGAGGACTACACTCGGTTCAATCTAGCCGAGGACTGCACTCGGATCTTTCTTCTTTGGGCAGCTCCCTAATTAGAGACTGTTTCGGTGATCTGGATATCCCGAGTACTTTCTTTTATTTTCTTCTCCTGACTCAAAACGAGTACTTGATAGTCTTCCTCGTCAATGTATGCAATATGATTATACTTTATCACATGTCATATTCCGAGCGATGCAGTGCCTCAAGGTGTAAATAAGAACTATTTGTGGCATAACATAAGGAACTACTTCATTAGACTCAATACACCAAATCATGCAGATTGTAAGTAAAACATTCATGTTCTAAACAACGATAAGGCGGATTATCCCCTTAGCTATGTGCGTTCATCTCTCTTTTTATTAGCATGCAAAGGTTATCTCTTAGAAACTAGCACGTTCATTGATTTTCTTAAGTGTGCAGCTCAGTAGAGATAGGTTCACCTAGGCCACCCACCTTAGCGATGAATCGCATCGGTCGAACGAGACTCCGAGCGCGCCTCTGAAAAATCTAAGTCTGAATGCCTTTACATCGAACGAGTCTTCTCGCTGAGAAAGGTATGTCGGTTCACTACACTTGTGTCATTTGAATCGGCCCTTCGGGTTGAGCGGAGTGGTTCGTTGCAGTTTCTAATTATTGTGATACCCAAATTAGGTCAAAAAATTAACATAATAAACCTCTGCCTAATATGGATTAACCAAGATCATACGGTACGATTATATGGTTAGAATTAGACCTAATTTTTGCTTAACCTACTTATCATGTATAATGTTAGTGTACTATTAGCACTGATACTGCTCATTGCATCCTCTGATACTGACTCGAATCAACCTCCTTTGTTGCCTTCTAGATTTCAAATTTTTCCTACACATGGATGGCATTCGTCGCACTCTAAGGTCTTTTTCATATAGGATGAGAATCTCACCCTACACCAACAAATTTGATGCAAGAAAATTACGATGAGACTTGAATCTGAGTTGACTCATGAGATGTGATATTTGACCAGATTTATATGCCTTAAAAGAAAATTCTCATGTAAAGCCTAGACCAATCCTAGTTATCAACACCTTAGGATCCCACTTCTCCATCTTAGCTTGTGGCTGATGAGGAGACACACCAAATCAGAAGATCCAACATTTGTCACATCGATCCATTCGAGCACAGAACCAACAAACATGTTCATCCGCACTACGTCTTGCTACACCTTGGACCTAGAGACTAGACTCGCCTTTGAAGCCAATTTGTATAGTTGCCTCCAACATTATGTGTGATGGCAGTTTTGCTACGCTTGTTTGGTGCGCATTATAAAGACAAAATCAATTAGATGTTAGGTGCGCATACTTGTGCATTTAAAGTGCGACTCATTGCAGATATAGAGTTCATTTTTGTTCACCCACCAAAACTTGGATGATATTTATCATTCCATTCAAGCATAGGTGAAGCTACGTGGGGGCGAGTGGGAGCAGTTGTCCCCACTGAATTTTTTGCTTCTCAATTAAATATTCTTGTTCTTTTTAAAAAAAAAATTCATCAAATTTATGTTTTATCCTCTCAGATATTTTTAATTTTTAATTTCTATATACATATTTACATAAGATTTTACATTTTTCCTTCATAATTTTTACTTTAAACAAATTTTTGATGTAGCGACCCTCTTTTAAATTCCTGAGTCCGTCCCTGCGTTCAAGGTCTTAAGGGTTGCCATGTGCTAACATAAAAAAAAAAAAAAAAATTATTATGAGGTGAGGGAAAATAAATTAAAAATAAAAATAATTTTAGATTGACACGTAATAATCCTTAAATGGAATGATGAACATCATCCATGTTTTGGTGGATGAATAAAAATGAACTCTATAGATACTACGGGTACATAATAGTATAGTATTTCCACTTGTGATCACCATAGCATGGTCACGGAAACTTCCTGGAAGTATTAGGTTTCAGTTGTCATTAGTTTTTGTTCAAGAGGGTGATTATGTTAATCATTTTATAAGTTGGCATTAGATTTCGCAATCTGGAAAATATTGCACGTGTACAACACAGGGTATGCTGACAAGTTGTAGCATATGTGGGTATCACACTTGACTTAGTTTTTCTCAAGTTGATATGGCTCATCTAGCTGTCATCGAGCTAACTAAGCTAATTAAATCGATTCAGTTGCAGCTTTCTCGGAGATTTTGAAGGAATAATTAGATCGATTCATCTAATAAGTCAAATCTTCATTCAAAAATATTATTTTAACAGCAATATGATATATTATTAGCTTAAAATAATATTCAGAATAATTAACATTCTAATAGTTGTCATTCGTATAATTGGAAGTAGTTAATTTTTATTTTTTAAATTTCATAACAAATGTTTAAATATCAAGTTTTCGGCTACGACATGTACATGTTTTACGTTCTCTAGGTGTTAAGTGACTTATTCGAAGTCAACTTCACCACCACTAACATGATCCCTAGAACTTCAATTTGAGACTTGAGTTTGAGACTGATCACTCTCGACCGTGGTCACAGACGGCTAAAACCCACTTGGTCTCGGTGCGTGTGAGGTCAAAAAAAAAAAAACCATTTTTTTTAAGAAGAAAAAAAGTCCATCACTTGGTAAGCCAATTTGAGAGCCCTCCTATTTATAAACTTTACCAACTTGATAATTTATATATATTAAATCGCATAAATAGACATGGCTACCATGAGGGAACATGAACAATCAATGCCCCCACCCCAGTTGAGGCATGTAAAAGTGGGACAATCCAACCGGCAAGGAAAGTCTGTGAGCAAGTTGGAAAAAAAAAATTTCTTATACATAGATACAAAGGATATTTTTAAAAAAAATTATACATATATTTTAGGAAAATATACCTGTCAAATGTATATGGTCGGAGAGAGTTCGAACCTCGGAATCGCTAAAAGTGTAGATGGATGTGTGAATATTCAAAAAAAAAAAAAAAAAAAATTATTGTTAGACATGGAAAGGAATATATATATATGGTCCAAAATCTCCAATTAGACATGTTAGGACTTAAAACTCTAAGTTGATATAAAATCCAGGGTCTAAACACTAATTAGCCAAAAACAAGTCACAAATACAGCATCAGCAAGGTGTTGAAAATCATAGGTGAATTCAATACAATGTATTGGCAGAGGCGAGGCAGAACCATGTAGGACTATCCCACCCCAAACAAACACATATATATATATATATATATATATATATATATATATATATATATTTATATATATGAAAGGGTTGGTGTGACCACACCTACAACTAGTGACGCTTCAAAGGGCTTATATTCGAAGGGGGGTGTAAGCCCCGAAAGCTTTTGGTACTTAAGTAGGGATTTCATCGCCTTAAACAAAATCAAAGACGCGACCATCCCCCCTTCCCCTATTTCTGCATTTCATTCTCTATTTTGCCCGCCTCATGAAAAATGAGAGGCCTATTGATTCGAAGTAACTACGAAATGGTCGGTCAGTCAATAGCATAGCTCTTTTCCGGGTCTCCTTTTGAAGGAAAGGCCTTCGCATTCCTAATCCGGTAGGGTCGAACGGCTTTATTTGCCCCAGCTTGGCGAATCGCATTCCCGCGCCGCCTCTGGCCGTTCTCGCGAAGTCTTTGCAACGGCTTGAAAACCAGTCTACGAAATGAAGCCTACTGCCACGCCGACCATCAAATACGAGATTGGGCCCCTTCTCAAATCTTTGATGGACCCAGAAGGTTCACGTACGCGATGCGTTCCCATTTGATATACACACACTCGAGACTATCCCACCCCAAACAAACATATATATATCCACACTAGTCTACTATCAGAGCTCAAATTTCTGGTTACGTCATTGTGTGCTCTCGCATCCCAATTCACGGCCGACATATTCGATCAACCAAACTTGAGCGTGACCTTTAAATGAGCATGGAGAATTCTTCTAACAAAAATTTAGTGAAAAATATAAGATACAAGGATGATAGCATTTTCCACCAACATATAATTTCAACATCACCTCCTAGACTCTCCCCACTATCTTTCCTGACAAATTAACAAATTCATATCCCCAACAGGTTATTTACATGGGTTATGAAATAATAGGAGAGAGATGAGAAGCATGATAAAAATATATAGACTGTTAAACAAAAATTACAATACCTTACATTGTAGCCTTGTGATATAAATTGCTAAACAGTCTCATCTGTCTTGACCTTGAATAAATGGCTGAGATGAGAATCTGCAAATTCTTGTAGGAATACAGAGCAACACACTCATGCGGGAAGGAATCTCTTGTTCAACTAGAACATTGAAGCCTTGTCTACCTTGACCCTGAAGAAATGGCTGAGATGAGAACCTGCAAAATCTTATAGCTCATTAATTCTCCTTGACCAGAGAAGATTAGTATGATTAACAAAAGTTTGGTTGGGTAATTGTCAGGTGCTCCCGGCAGTTACCAAATTTAGTATCAAAAAATAGAGAAAAGTTATTATCATCTCAATTGCCTTCTCCCATCAAAAGCCTAGAGGAGCTCTAAATCAGTAGGACAGTAGGGCTTAGAAAATATTCCCGGACTTTTTCGGTAGCATGTCAACAAAGTTTCTGATGTATTGGATATTGAATATTGGACCCATACTGGTTAGAGGGTTGGTATTGAAGATAATGTTAGTTATTGTTATTGGAGATATTGTTATTGCTAGGATAGGTAGTGAGTATATCTTTTCCATTGTTACTCTTTCTTATCTTTAGTTTTTGTCATTCTGAATAAAGCTCAACCATTTGAGGCAGAAGGAATACAAGAATAATTCCAATCTTTATCCCATTATTCCATGGTATCAGAGCAGGTTTCCAAATCCTGATTTTTTTTTCCTTCGATCTTCCTTCGTCTAGTTCATTCTCTACTTCTCCTACGCAATGAGTGAATCAGACACTCTCAATCCCATCTCACCATTGAACGCCGCTCGTCAGGCCACATCCTCCACAGTGCCCCGCCCACAGTGCACCCATTGTGGTCGTCTCGGTCACGACGTGACCAAGTGCTATCGTCTTCACGGATTTTCCGAAGGCTAGGTTCCTCGTCCCTCCGGCCGTGGCTCCTTCGACAGGTCGACACCTCATTCGTCCGGTGCTGGCCAAGGCCGTGGGCATGACTTTACTGGGTCTACTGGCCTCGCTAACGCTGCCCAACAACAGTCCAATAGTCGTTCAGTCGGCTCGTTGACAGACCAAGACAAGGCTGCATATGGTCTGGCGCTCAATCATGAACAATGAAAAACAGTTATGCAGATGTATCAATCCTTGAACACTCCTTCTGGCAACTCCTACGACCCGTCTGGTACGTATTGTTCATGGATTTTAGACACAGGCGCATCTCTACACATGACCGGGAATCAGGATCTTCTCCAGAATCTTGTTTCGATCTATCTGGTTGCTATCAAGCTGCCTGATAATCGTTTAGCTACTGCTGTTCAAGAAGGATCCTTAGTTTTTTCGCCAACCGCTAAGATTGATCATGTTCTATATATTCCTTGTCTTGACTGCAATTTGATCTCCTTTGTTCAGTTAACTATAAACACTCAATGTGTAGTTACTTTAACGGATAAATTGTGTTATTCAGGAACGCATTTCGAGGACGGTGATTGGTGTGGGTGAGCAACAGAGTGGGGTCTACTGGTTGCATAATTTTTCAGCTGCTCGAGCATGTCACGCCTCTGCCTCGTCTTCTGTTGTTTCTGCTTCTCTCTGGCATCAACAATTGGGTCATCCTTCTTTATCTGCGATATCATCGTTACCTGTTATTCAGCATTCCATTAGCTCTAGTGAACCTTGTGATATTTACTTTAAGGCTAAACAAACTCGTGTTTCTTTCTATAAGTTATAATAAAGCAGATGATTTGTTTCAGCTTATTCATTGTGATGTCTGGGGTCCCTATAGCACTCCCTCCTCTTGTGGAGCGTCATATTTCTTGACAATTTTGGATGATTACTCTAGAGCTACATGGATTTATTTGATGTCTTCTAAGTCTGACGTTGCTGCCTTGATCGGACAATTTTGTGCAATGGTTCAGACTCAGTTTCATAAGAAGGTTCAGCGTTTTCAGTCCGACAACAGAACTGAGTTTCTACGTCTAAAGGACTACTTTGCTGACCAAGGTATTCTCTTTGAAACATCATGCGTGTATACGCCTCAGCAGAATAGGCGTGTTGAACGCAAGCATCGTCATCTTCTCAATGTGGCTAGAGCACTACATTTTCAGGCTTCTCTTCCTCTTCAGTTTTGGGGAGAATGCGTTCTTATAGCTTGTTACTTGATCAATAGAACGCCCACTCCACTTCTACAAAACAGGACTCCCTACCAACTCATGTTTGGCCATGAACCGACATATTCATATCTCAGGGTGTTTGGTTGCCTATGCTTTGCTTCGCGTCTGCCCCGGTCCAAGGACAAGTTTGCTGCTCGTAGTCCAAAAAAAAAAAATTTGTATCCAGTTGGTAAGCGTGGTTGGCGCTTGTTTGATCTCGAGACCAAAAAGGTCATATACTCCAGAGACCGTCTTCTTTGATAATGTATTCCCTTTTCAGACACCATCGGGGCCGGTGTCCCAGCCTGCGCTGCCTCCTCATCCGGCGGTATTTGATGTCCTGGACCAGGTCTGAAGTCCGACGGGGCACCAGGTCCGACGGGGCACCAGGTCTCGACAGCCTTCTGTCTTGCTCCGTGATTATGTCTGCAATACAGTTCTTCACGACCCCCACCCCCCTCCAAGCTCTCCACTCACACCATCACCGGCCTCTGGTAAACCCTATCCCATAGCTGCATATGTTTCTTGTGCTCGGTTCTCTAACCATCACACTAAATTTTTAGCCGCTGTAACCGAAGGGCACGAACCGTCGCATTTTTTCGGAGGCCGTTAGGCATGCTCACTAGCGTACTGCAATGCAGAGTGAGTTAGATGTCCTTGACAGAAATCAGACATAGGGGCTGACATCCTTGTCTGCAGGCAAGAAAGCTATTGGCTGTAAGTGGGTCTATCGTATCAAGTACAAATCTAATGGAGATATTGAGCGCTACAAAGCTCGTCTCGTCGTTTTGGACAACAAGCATGTTGAAGGCATTGATTTCAATGAGACCTTTGCTCCAGTTACGAATATGGTCATTGTTAGGGTCTCTCTCTGTAGTTGTCATATGTGGATGGGAGATACATCAGATGGATGTTCACAATGCCTTCCTCCATGGGGACTTGGATGAAGTTGTTTACATGACACCCCCCCCCCCCCCGAGTTACTCGCAGGCTTCTCCAGGACAAGTCTGTCATCTGCGTAAATCACTCTATGGCCTATGACAAGCTCCTAGGAATTGGTTCTCGAAGCTTGCTGCTGCGCTTCGTCAATTCGGCTTTCAACAGAGCTATGTTGATTATTCTTTATTCACACTACAGCGGCACGGTAATGTTATTCATGTGCTCATATATGTGGATGATTTAATTATTACGGGCAACCATCCTTCTGCTATATCAGCTTTCAAGAATTACTTGAGCACCTGTTTCCATATGAAGGATCTTGGTCTTCTCAAAGTACTTTCTTGGTCTAGAAATTGCTCGTAACTCATCAGGCATTTTCGTGTCTCAACGAAAATATGCCCTCGAGATTATTGCTTAAGATGGTCTACTCGGTTCCAAGCCCATTAATTCGCCTATGGACCCCAATCACCAGCTTACAGCCGCCTCTAGTCCGAATTTTTCGTGCCCCGATAGCTATCGTCGTCTTGTTGGACAACTCATCTACCTCACAATCACGAGACCGGAGTTGAGTTTCGCTGTTCATACCTTGTCTCGGTTTATGAATCAGTCGAAAGAGGAACACTGGACAACAGCTTACGTGTTCTTCGATATTTGAAGGGGCATCCGGGTCAGGGTTTGCATCTCTCAAGTGCGAGCAGTCTCACACTTACGGCCTACTGTGATTCGGACTGGGCTGCCTGCCCTCGCACTCGCCGATCTGTGATCGGTTATTTCATAACTCTCGGGCTCTCACATGTCTCTTGGAAGACCAAGAAGCAACCCACTGTATCTCGATCCTCTGCAAAAGTCGAATACATGTCTATGGCCAGCGCGTGTTGTGAGATATTATGGCTTCGATCGCTCATACGGTCGCTTGGCGTCTCGCATTCTACTCCGGCTATACTCTTTTGCGATAGTCAGGCTACTCTTCACATCGCTACGAATCCTGTCTTTCATGAGCGCACCAAGCATATTGAGATCGACTGTCACTTAGTTCGTGACTTAGTTCTTGCAGGCACAGTTGCGACTTCTCATCTTCCTTCTGCAGAGCAACCGGCAGACATATTCACCAAGGCGTTAGGTCGTCAGCCGTTTAGTAATCTCCTTTTCAAGTTGGGCATTCTTGATCTCCATGCTCCAACTTGAGGGAGAGTATTGGAGATAATGTTATTATTGTTATTGGAGATATTGCTATTGTTAGGATAGGTAGTGAGTATATCTTTTCCATTGTTACTCTTTTTTATCTTTAGTTTTTGTCATTCTATATAAAGCTCAGTCATTTGAGGCAAAGGAATGCAAGAATAATTCCAATCTTTATCCTATTATTTCAGTTGGCCATACTGAATCCTCGATACTAGGCGATGTACCATACATATCGGGAGATATGAGTCGGGGTGCAACTCAGGCGGGTTGGGTCAGGCTTGAGCTCAACCGAGCCCAACCAGATGAATAATAAGTCTAGCCCGAGCCCGAGCACAAGCCCAAGCCCGACCCGACCTCGGGTTCAAAATATGTAGCCCCAAAAGACCAAGCTCGGAGGATCGGGTTTGGTCGGATCCATCGATTTTATCAGGCTCTAATATAATATTTGAAATAATTTTAAACAAGACTAATATTAATTAAATACATAATCAATAGCAATCAAGCCTCAATCATTACAAAATACAAACTAAAATGAGATTTATGATAAGGAGTTGAAGAGTTTGAATGAAAAAAATTAGGTTTTAAGCTTATTATTTAAGAAGTATGGAACAATATATATATATATAGAGAGAGAGAGAGAGAGAATAAGGGAGGTGAGATGGCACCTCACTCCCAAAACAAGGGTGGCGGTGACGTGGCACAATTCCAACCACACATTTCATAATTGGCAAATTGCACTTAACCCCCTCCCCTCGTTTGTGTGGTTGTGATTGTTCCACATCACCGCCACCCTTGTTTTGAGAGTGAGGTGCCACCTCACCTCCCTTATTCTCTCTCTCTCTCTCTCTCTCTCTATATATATATATATATATATATATATATATGTCGGGTGTAATGTCCCGCTCCGCGTCGGCATTATATATCAAGGTGAGTGGGCAGAACTTCGTTCTCTGATTCTTGTACGCTTTAATAATAAATCTGAGTTTTTGCTTGCAATATTTTCATAAGAAAATGATAGAATTATGTCACGCCCCGGCCCCCGAGGGGCATCCCGAGAATCCTGTCAAGTTTGAATCACTGAACCAGGGGAACGCATCAAGGCAATTTGAATCACTGAATCAAGAATCCTGTCAAGTTTACATCTGAATGATAATCATATCAAGTTTACATCTGAACGAGAATCATTGTCAAGAAACCAAGAATCACAGCTCGTGGAACAAACTACCGGTTCAGAACAAGAATCATGGATTATCATGTCAGGTTATGGATTTTGAATGACCCAGACTTGCATGTCGCGGACAACTTGTGCACAAGGTATTGATTGTTCAAGTTCCTGCGGGTGGTCACCGGGGCACCGGGGCCGATCCGATCCGGACGAAACTTTCTGATAGTCGCCTGTTTGTGGGCGGCATGGAGTGAACGCCCCCTTGGCCTTGCGTCGCACTCCATACCGTCCCGGGCGAAGGTGACGTGTAGAGACCCCTGACCTCACGTACCTAATCGCCCCGAGACTATAACTGTCCTTTTATGGCTCTGATACCATTATGTCACGCCCCGGCCCCCGAGGGGCCGCCCGGACCACCGCCTCGCACCCGCGGGGCAGGCGCCGAGGCGCGGCGATTCACGTCCGGGTCTCCGGCTACGGGGGCGAGACAGTGGTCGGGACGGCCCCTCGGAGGCCGGGACGTGACATCGGGTTTCGGGCTCTTTGGGTAATTCGACACATGAATCCGAGCCCAACCCCATTTTTGATCAGGTTCAAATATTTTTAACTCGAACCCGAGCCCGAGCCCGAACCCGAGTTTCTTCAGCCCTAACCCAACCCATTATCGGGTTTACCCGATCGGACTCGGGTTTAGTCTACCCGAGTTGCACCCCTAGATATGACCTCATGGTGGCCTAAAAGCATCCACAGTGGGAGAGGTTTCAAGTGCTACATGTTGACTTTAATCAAATTTTGTAGCACTTAAAGGCTACAATGAACACATGCATACTTAAAAATGGTTAGAAAGCTACGAGACACTCCAGATTTGGAGCGTGTCTTAGCTTCTCTATATTAATTGTTGGGCCCACCAAAAGTAACCAAAAAGGAAAAAAAATAAAAAGGGAAAAGAGACTGAGAAAAAATTTACCAAATACGGAAGAAAAATAAAGAGAAAAATAAGGAGATTAATTTGGAGTGTACTATTGTGTGCCAATATTATGGAGACACTCCAAAAGTAGTAATTTACACAATTTTTTATAATTTATAGTACGTGTTTGGAGTGTCCCCACTGTGGATGCTCTAAGGGACCACAAGATTATAAAATAAAGCACATCATATATGACATGTATGACATATTTTTAGTATTGAATCTATTGATACAAATATAATTGAATTAGTTTTCAATGTAATTTAGAATAAGGCTATTCTACGTACACATACATAATATAAGTCACAGTAAACACCAATGAAACATACATATTCTAAACAAGTTTATCCAAGTGTACAATATTCTAAACGAGTTTATCTAAGTGTACCCAGGATTAAAATGGAATGATCCAACCCATACAAAGATAGGCCGATATATCGACCGGTTTGGCCTGGATACCGCCAATATGGGTGCCTTACCATTTTTTTTCCATATTGGTCAGGATCAGTCGTATCGTATTTGTCTCCCTACAAAAACGGTCTTTCGGTTACCAGCAAGTATGACCTATATCCGAACAGAGGTGTTAAGATGAAATCAGCCCTCAACTAGTGGAAAATTCATGGCCAAAGGAACTATAGACAAGACAGCTTGCCATGAAACGCAAAGCCCAGTTGGCATGTAGGAAAACCTACCTTACTAGTTATTCAAAGAAGCATATGTAACTAACCAAGCAGCTATTTCGAATGGGTACGGACTCGGACTCAGAGAAGTCTATTATGCATAACCGATCTTATCATCTACCCCATTTTTTTATAAATTTTCTAGCCCGGAACAGAACTTGAGGTTTGCTCCACCGTTGCATGGACTTAAACTGCAAGATTCTGTCAATTAGCCAACTAGGCTTTCATGTCAAGCCCACATGTGCAGTGCGTTAATGACAGGTTGTCGACCGATTTTAATAAAGTTTTGCTGATCTTTATAGGCCATTCAATTTAAGACTTTGGCAGCTAACCATTGTAGTTCCAAACATAAAAAAAAAAATTAACAGGAAAGTTATAGCACACACACTAGGCATATTCTTGACTAGTTGAGCATCAAACCATGGAAAATAGAGATGATCACTCATCACACACCAGACCATATGACTCAAATTCGACCAAACGGATGCCTCCACTAATATGCCTAATATGATGTATACTAAGGTAGGGTAGGTAGCTTCAATTTAACTCAGATAGACAGTAAGAGAACACATGTGAAACAAGCTTCATAGAAGCTAGATGAATTTAAACTAGTATGTGACATAAAGATATTGTTGACACACTGAAAACTGAGCCTGGAAGGTCAGCTCCGCAGAATGCGCGAGCTTGCTAAGCAAGCGAGTTGATGAGATCAGCCAGGATCCCTAGCATCATAGACAGCGCCGCTGCAGGAGAGTTCCGTAGCAGGCTAATTTTGCTGAAGACAATGCCGCTACACAGCTCCAACTGTGCGGCCAGCTAGCTGTGCCGCTGCACAGATGGCAGGTCGTTTGACCTTTTCCTAACCCACTGCACAGATAGCAGGTTGTTGACCTTTTCCCAACCGACCGAGCAGGAAATTAAGGTGTAACAACCCACGTACTTAATGCTTTGTTCCACGAACAGCCTTATCCAAGATTATCAGTTCAACCCACGGTGGGACTGGTACACAAGTCCGTGATGGGACTAATACTCGAGCTCGCAGCCCAACCATATTGCAGCGCCCAGCAGACAACATGTATCATGCGGCGCTGGCAGCAACCAAAACTCCTGCGGGGCTCACCATGAGGCTACTAGCCTCGAGGACAACGAGGATGTGGCTGCTTAAGAAATTATAGTCCTTCGCACAACAAATTTGTCGTCCCCTTTTGCAGAGGATAGCACAATAGCTCTTCGCAGAGATAGAAACTCGAGGGAGACAGTCAGACCCCGACAACGGGTGACTGTCCTTGACCACCTAGGTCTGACTGCCCAGAGCATTAATGCCAATTCTTCCTCGCCAAGAGATCAACTGTGCGAAAGACGGAAGTCTTGTCACGTCGAGGTTATGAAGTCCCTTTGGTCTCAGTGGGGGCGTGTTCCCATAATGTAACAGTCCATAACGTTCTTTGTTGTTGCTCGCCGCCAATCCCGAACACCACACCTACAATTGCAAGTCGTCGAGGCAATCGGTCTTCAACATACTATCTATCGCTCCTAGAACCTCAAGGAGATGCAAATCTCTAAGAAAGATTTTGTCAAGAGATCAAGATCTCCTAGCGGCTTCTGTCAATATGACAAGTTGGGGATTACGCAGGTCGCAAAGTCGGAGACGGAAAAGGTGCAATCATGTCTACGGAGCAAATGAACACACGTGTGATCACCCTCATATGAAAAAACTAGACGATTTGGAAGCCAATGATGGAGGACCTACTCTGGTGCAAGAATTTGCATGATCTGTTGGAGACAACGCCAAACCATCGAACAAATCTGTTGATGACTGAAAACGATTAGATCGAAAGGCCGTTGGATTCATCTGTCAATGGCTATATGATTCGGTGTTTCATTACGTGTCCATGGAGACTTCGATAAAAGCACTTTGGGAGAAGCTGCATTCGATGTACGAACGGAAGACGACTGACAACAAGGCGTTTCTTATTTGCCAACTTGTCAACTCGAAGTATACAGAAGGTGTCTCGGTGGCACAACATCTGAACGAGGTTCAAGGTATCAGCAATTAGTTGTCTACGATGAAGATGGTGATTGATGATGAGCTTTAGGCACTGCTGCTTTTGAGTTCTTTACCGGAAAACTGAAAGACATTGGTGGTATCGGTGAGCAACTTCGCGCCTGATGGAGTTGTCACGATAGAGACAGTCAAAAGCGGTTTATTGAACGAGAAGGTTCGACGTAAGAAGTTTGTTGAATCGTCGCATGAGTCCGCTCCGGTTGCTTCCTACAAAAAGGGAAGACTCAGATCACAGGCGATAACATGGGAGAGAGTACGGAATCTTGCGACTGTGGACCGCGAAAAGGGTTATCACTGCGGCAAAAGGGGTCATTCCAAAAGGAATTGTACGAAGCTCAAAGATGATAAGACTAAATACAAGGATAATCAGGTAGATTTTACGGCTATCGGAGATCTCATCATCACAGCAACCGACGCAGAGAAACCTTGTGGCATGTGTCATGACAGCGATTGGATCTTGGATACGGGATATCGAATCATGCCACACCGCAGAAAAGGATCTTCACATCATATCGAGGCGGTAGGTTTGGACATATGAAGATGGACCTGGCATCGGGGATGTACACTCGACAACGGAGCTTGACAAGAAGCTCGTTCTCAAGGGAGTTTGTCATGTGCAGAGTTTACGCTACAACTTAGTTTTGGTAGGAAAGCTGGCGGATGATGGTTGTCGTAGTATGTCTGGGGACAAAGATTGAAAGCTTACGAAATGTTGCCAATTGCTGCCTCGAGGAGATATATGTTGTGGTATGTACAGGCTCACGCCGCTGAGGTGTACAGGCAGACCACAGACAATGGATGGAGGCTCGAGAGATGTTCCACAGGAGTTTGGTGGTCGTCAGGAACTTGTCTTGGGGGTCTTCAAGATGATTTGAGTGATATAGAGGATTTGGTTTGTCGAGAAAAAACGAATCATGAACATGCGCCGCGATGTGGCCATCATGTCCACCCTCCCTGTGCACCCCAGCATCATCTGCCTTCTCTCCATGCACGAGGACCGCACCTCCGTACACCCTTTCATGGAGCTCTGCGACAATTTATGCTCTCATTCATCGGTAGAAGAGAATGGAGAAGGGTGATACTTATATTAAGAAGTCAATGGAGATTTGAGAATGGAGAATATGAAGTAGAAGAGAATGGACTATGAAGATTGGAGAAGGGTGAATCTGGATTCTGGGACTGGGTGATACTTATACTAGGAAGAAAGTCAGAGAAGGATGAGAGGTCGTATGGGATGGAGACTTCTTTCTCTTGGACTTGGACTTGGACTTTTGGATAATGGAGAATAATAAAGACTAAAGTAATATGGAGAATGGAGAGTAATAACTAATGAAGACTATTTAAATAATATATACAGTAGGTAGAATTGTGGAAGATGAAAACTGAATATCAGTCTGCTCACTTGTAGATGTTTGCAATAGCCAAATGACGTGTAAATATTATTCCGAAGTCCGTTTGTTTACTCTCTCTTTTTTTGGGAGGGGGGTGTGAATATTTTAATATTTAAAGAGGCGTGGTTGTCTGGCTGGTGATCATTAATGACTACGAGAGAAGCTCTGCAGTGGGCGGTGGTCCACCGACACGTATCCGTTCCTTTTCAACACCGAGTGTTGTGTGGCGTTTGCATTTTCTCGTTTCGTTCTCCCTAATCAGGACAGATGACATTATAATTAATATATATATATTGAGGTGTACTTATATTAATCAGGTAATATACACTTTTATCTTATTTTGTAATTAATATGTATTATATATGCATTATATTATAATATAAAGGTACAAAAGTAGAAGATGAAAAGTCGGTCCGATAGAATCAAGGAGAAGTCATTTAAGAATAAAATCCTTTCTTCTCCGGTAATATATATATATATATATATATATATATATATATATATATATATATATATATATAATTTTGATATCCGAATCTAATATCCGAAATTTGCAATTTAAAATCGGATTGGATACTAACATATTCGAATACCTTAATATCCGAATTTGTATTCCGAAAAAGATAATATCCGAAAAACATTCGAACATTCAAATCCGATATCTGAAAATTCGGATATGGAATCGAATCGAATTCAAATTTTTTACTATTCATTAACAAGCCTAATTAAATCAATCTCATGCAGAAAGATGCTTTTACTATGAGCTTAACCCAGTCCATGAACTGAAAATAAAATAAGGACTAACCCTCAAAGACCATATGCAACTTAATAATATATATGTACATGTACCAATCTCATGCAAAAAAAGTCAACTTAGTTAACTATGGTACTTAAGAAATAGTGCCTATGTCAGGACAACTTTCATAAGAAGTAAATGTCAAGTAAGCATTTTGTAGTTCGAGTCCATGTAACAATATACCTCATATGGAACTTTCGTGGTACTCATTGCATTATTTTCATTAAAAACAGGGATAAATTTAGCCCCTAACAAGTATTCACTGTTTCTGTTGGCTGCATCATTAATTCTGAATCCCAAAAGTCGCTATCCATGAAGTAGAGCAAGTGTAAAATCTAGCTGCATTTACATTTTACACCTGACCTTGATGCGGGCGTGAAGGTGTAGAATTTAGCCCCTAACAGGTATTCACTGTTTCTGTTACCACTTAATCCATTGATTTGATTAAACAAAATGCTGAATGTTAATGGTTTAAATCATGAAACTTTCAGTTCAAGTATTTGTTTAATATTTGGGTTTTGTGATCCCGGCCAGTTTGAATTGCTTCATTATTAAGAAAATGGTTGTCCTGCAGTTACTAGAAAATTCATGTAAAAGGATATGGAAAATGAAACAAGAGGTGAATAGTTTAACTAAAGAGGCATTTCCGGAGCTGGAAAGAGCAATACATGTTGTAACAACTTGAGAATTAACAATCATGTAACATAAGTTAATGTCGTGGCAATGAATTGAGATATAATTTCCTTCTTGTAATTGAAGACATATACTAGACACGACATAGACACTCCACAAACATGGATATTTTCCTTCTTATTATCGTGGTCACAAGTTATCCTTGAAGCACGGATACTCCAAAAACTGTTATTTGTGTCTAAGTCCGTGTCATGTTGGACGTATACTAGACAAGATTTGGACACTCCAAAACATACTATGACATCAAAAGAAAATTGTGTTGTGTCCGTATTGCCGTGTCCGTATCATGTAGTATTTACCGAAGTGGCCAAGATTACCTCCAAGCCTTGAGAGGCCAGCTCTTTAACCTGCAACCACAACATATAACCATTATACCACCATAAAGTTTCAATCTTGCAGAATAAATGAGGGAAAGGAAAGTGAAATTCTCGCCACGGTTCAAGCTCCACGTGCTCACGAAGAGCTCCAAATCTTCCCAGTGCCGGTCTCCCTACAGTAACAACAACTGTCCCCGCCTGCATAACTTCAGAAACAAAATGTTAGTAAATTTGAATGTTAGACTCCAAGAAAATTCACGAAAAGGACCAATTTCAGAAGTCAGAATCATAAGGTCTTTAAAAAATAAAATAAAAAAAAATATAAAAAAAAAAAAAAAAAATCATATCTTGCTTAGCTCGGAAAGATTCTTCTCTAGATGTGACACCAAGTATATAAACTAGGGTTTGAGAGCCCAAAAAATCATCAAGCAAAAAATCCGGATACTAAAAAGTTCATCAATCGAGAAACAAAAACTTCTTCAGTAGTTGACATCGAGCAAAAGTTAGGGCTGGTCCTGAAGAAAAAGCTTAACTAAAGAATTCTCCTTTGTTTGCTTTCGTGAAAGTTTTTGGGCCTTGGAAGCAACAGAGCTATGATGGTTCTCAGCTAGAGCTGTCACCTGGGCCGGGCCACCATAAAAATTGGATAGGCCGGACCGGACTTCTTTAGCCCATGCATTGTAGCAGGCTTGGCTAGGTCTAAGGGTGTAGCCCACGACATGGTGGCCTTCGGGTCAGGCCAAACTTGAGCCGAATAAAAAAAATTCGTCAAACATAATAAATAAAAAAAACTATTTTCTATAACTAAAAAAATATATTTTCCACTATATCTAAGGTAATTAATTAGTTTTTATCGATTTCACTTGAAAAATAGTTTTTCAATATATCCAGATGATTAATGGTCGATATAAAAAAATATTTCTCACTATATCTAGCTAATCAATTAGCTAACCTTCAACTTCGGATCGGACAGGACCTCGAGTCGGGACAGGACGGGCCAGGTCAGGCCTCGGGTCGGACATGAGCTTCGGGTCGGATTGGACCTCTCTTATGGGCCGAGATATGAGACACAACAAGTTCTAATATTTTGAGTCGAGCCAGTTCGAATTCATGATTTATTGAATTTGACTGATACATGGGCTAATTTATCGGACCGTACTGGATCGATCTGTCCAATTGACATGTCTAGACTTAGCTTAGGGGTTGTTTGGTAAACCGTACTTAGAGTCGAATTTCAGGATTTCATAGATTTGGAGCAAAATCAAAGAAATTCTATGTTTGGTTGGGTCTTGGATTTAGAATTGTAAAGTAGGTAATAATTACGCTCCAAATCCATAGAATCCTATGTTTGAAAAGTGGGTAATAATTTAATAATATATAAATTTATTAATTCATATTTTATTAGAATCTTAGTTAATAATTTATTCGAATTTTTTCGTTTAAAGTAATTAAATATAATATAATTATAAATAAAGGGAAAAGTTTGGGGTATTTGCAGATAGGGGGACCACTCGCCAACTCACTTGGCGGGGTGCTGAGTTGGAGAGCATCTCGCCAACTGAGTTGGCGGGGCGCTCTCCTCGAGAGGTCGCTCGCCAACTCAGTTGGCGGGGCGCCGACCGTTGCTTTCCAACCGTTGCACAACGGATACATTTCAATCCGTCCCTATAAACACCCCCCAAACACTCCTCACACAACACATTATCCTCCTCCTCCTCCTCCTCATCCTCCTCCTATTTTCACAGCTTCCTCCTCCTTAATCACAGCAATCCTCTTTACTGGCGATGGCTATCCACAATGACGGTCGTATTCCTGGCGGACCGACTACCCCGCTTATTATTAAGCAACGTGAAGACCATATTTCTAGTCATATATTTACTGGCGAGATAATTTTTGAAATTACAAGTTGCCAACTTTATTAATGAATATGTTTTTTATAATGCATATGTTTACTTTATTAATGCATATTAATTTACACACACAATATAATGCATATGTTTTTTATAGTTATACGACCATGATCTTGCTTTACGAACCCGGATCCATGTACATTGGCGGGCCGAAAGGAATTATCGTACGTGGGAGCTAAATTCGGTCCAAAAGGCTTTGGTGGAATCCTTTGGATTCTACTATATAGATCGTGTTAGATATTTAATCTACGATCTTCATTTAGTTGTAAGCCTTGCGGAGCGTTGGTGGCCCGAACGCAACACTTTCCAACTGCCATTCGGCGAGATGACGATCACCATTTTTGATGTGGCGAATATACTAGGGTTACCTATTAAAGGTAACGCTATATATTTTGATCCGCACTTAAAGGGATCTGATCATGAGGTATCTCGGTGTTAGCCCTCCATCAGGTCTAAAAGACGGCAATTTTGTAAGATTTACATGGCTCCGTGGCAACTATATGGACCTACATCAAACTATTGATGGGTAGTTGATGTAGATGAAATGCGGGTATGTATTTTTATTAGTAAATTTGTTTATGACTTAATTTAGCGGTGCAATTCTATATAACACTTAATATATCCAGGTCATTCATTGCACTAGAGCGTATCTGCTCTATTTATGTGGTGCAATTCTATTTCCCGATGCATCGAGAAATATGGTAAATGTGCAGCTTCTACCATTCTTGGATGATCTGACAAAACCTACTGGGCATGCGTGGGGAGCTGCTACTCTTGCATTTTTATACGCCAATCTGACAGAATTTGTCAGATCCAATAGCACGAACAACATTTATTAATCCCTTTTGCTTGTCAGATATAAATGAAAATGTACTCCAATCATTAAAACAACTTTCAAAAGATATTGTTTTTGGTAGTTTTAATAAAACATGTACTACCTGGATTTGTCTCCATAATTCTATAACAATACTCCTCAAGACTACCGTATGCCTCATCATAACTACCATTAATTTCAGCTAATGATGTCTCTCGGGCTCTCCAGGCTTTGGAATAACTAACTTGTATACAGTGCTCCCTATATATATCTTTAACAATTTGTGATGGACTGTATGACTGGTTATCTCTAATAATGTCAATTATCATGATCTTAATCCATGAAGCGGTAGCTAGTCGATGACGTCCTGTACTAAGTCTTCCTAAACAAGAATGACGATTTTCTAATGTACTAACTTTAACTATATCGCCATTTCCAATAGATTTGGCATATACTCTCCAATTACAATTCAGTTGATCACAACTATATATAATTCCACGAGCATTATTCATATTACTAGCTGAATAACTAAAATTATATTTAATTGCTAAATTACTTATAAAGCTTCTAAAGTGAGAACGACTAGGAAATGATTGTCCCTTAAATACTTCATCAGTGATAGCTTTTACAACATCATCATCTACCGTATAATCTACATTTTCAACTAAATCATCACTATTTCCATCGTCGTTGTCACTATCATCATCATGGTTAGATTCATCTGATGAATGACCTTCTGGGATAAATAAAACTATTTGTTGAGAAGAACTAGCACCCGAACTAACATGCTGATATTCAGAAAAATATTCATTATTTCTACTATCTAAGGTTGCTGCTACTTTAATAACATATATTTTTATATACCGTGATTGTGAATTAATCTCAAGAATATAATTCCATGCATCTTCACTATCTATCAAAAAACAATTAGAACCAAAAATAGACTTCAGAATAAAATCATAATGAATAGAACAACGTTCAATAATATGATTACGTATATTTTCAAAACTAATATTCGAATAAGTTGAAAAAATTATACTTTCTCCTCCTTCGTAATTTAACCCATTTACTTTACCGCCGTGCGAGCATACAATTCTTACGCTACGATCCATGACGGTTGAGAACTTTTTGCTACAGAAAACTCAAATGAACTTTAGCTGCAGGCAGAGAGACAGAGAGAGTGCTGGAGACTTTGCTAGAGGGAAGAGAGGAAATAGAGGAAGTAGATTAAGTGTGAGATGATTTGGTTGAGATAGGTAATTTATAGAGGGATGATGTAATAGCCGTTGTTGTTAATAGTCGTTGTGGAACGGTCGGGAAACGGATCCTTACTCGCCAACTCAGTTGGCGAGCAGATTGCAACGGCCCTATGCCAACTCAGCATGCCCCGCCAACTGAGTTGGCGAGCGGCCTCTCGAGGAGAGCGCCCCGCCAACTCAGTTGGCGAGATGCTCTCCAACTCAGCACCCCGCCAAGTCAGTTGGCGAGTGGTCCCCCTATCTGCAAATACCCCCAACTTTTCCCTTTATTTATAATTATATTATATTTAATTACTTTAAACGAAAAAATCCGATAATTTATTACTCACAATTGTATAATTAATAATTTTGTAAAATAATGTTTTATTATAATCTTAATTTATAATTTATTAATTACTATTCTATTATAATTATCATTAATAATTTATTAATCATAATTATAATCATAATTGTAATAATTAATTAATAATTAGTTAAATAATAATTTTTTGCATTAATATTTTATTTTATTCTTAATTAATAATTTATTAATCATTATTACAATCATAATTTAAATTTAAATAATAATTTATTAAATTATAATTATAATTATTAATTTATTAGTTAACATTTTATTATAATCGTAATTAATAATTTATTAATCATAATTATAATCACAAATTTCATCTTAACTAATAATTAATTAATTTATAATTTTATTAATTAATATTTTATTATAAACTTAGTTAATAGTTTATCAATTTATTAATCACAATTATAATCTTAATTAATAATTTATTAATTTATAATTTTATCAATTAATATTTTATTAAAATCTTAATTATTAATTTGTTAATCATAATTGTAATTATAATGATTAATTAAAAATTAATTAATTTATAATTTTACTAATTAAATTTTTATTATCATTATAATTAATAATCTATTAATCATAATCGTAATTACAATAACTATTTATTAATTTTATTGAATAATATTTTCTTATATTATTAATTAATAATTTATTAATCATAATTACAATCATAATTATAATCACAATTACGATAATTACATAATAATTATTTAATTTATAATTTTATGCACTTATATTTTATTATAATATTGATTAATAATTTATTAATCATAATTATAATCTTATTTATTAATTTATTAGTTAATATTTAGTTATAATTTTAATTAATAATTTGCTAATCTTAATTATAATAATAATTATTCATTTATTAATTAATATTTTATCATAGTCTTAATTAATAATTTATTAATCAAAATTATAAGCAAAATTATAATCTTAATTAATAATTTATAATTGATAACTTTGTAAACTCCCTTGTCCAAATTTTAAGTGTACTTAGCTTAGTGTGAGATTATGGTTGATTTAGAGTTGATTAGGACTAGAAATTTGAGTTTAATATCACTTATTCAATTTTGTTACACTTGGTGTACCTTACCGTTGCTTCAATATTTGAAAAACTACACTAGGCTTTGCCTTCCAACAAATTTTATATCCTTGACCTAGACAAGCCAATCTTCAATTATGACATTTGTGTCACTCACAAACACACTCTCTTGTTCTATAATTTAACCGCACAACATTTATCACATAATTCCAATTCAAACCTAAGCTTGAATTTTTTACCTTCTGAATCGAATTTGGAAACCTAACTTCGATTTGTTCCTAGACATCAATATATGACCATGATACTATATTAAGCTCACAACATCCATGACATTTGTGTCACACTCAAATGGACTTCTACATACTTTCAATTCATTGACAAACCATAATGACACAATTCATAATCCTATTGAGCTATCGGTTTGACTTAGCCCAAACCTAGTCCAAACTCTACCCATCATGCAAACATTATATACCATTATCCTCTCTACAAAATATTAAATGTCATGATACACCACTCCAAACCTTACACTTGACACATTAGAAAATTATTTCAGCCCTACACACTTTGGACTTGACCCAACTTCACACCCCACCTATTAACGATTATAGGTTGGACTCAAGTATGGTCAACCACACTAAATGGGCAGCCAACATTCCTCACTTGTTCACCTTCCATAATCCCCAAGTATCCTTAACTATGCACTTTCCATAACTTACAAAAATACCCCAACCATTACTCTCCTCTCAACCCTTTACCTCCCCTCCTAATGGCTGGTCACCTATAGACTTTTTCTCACCTTATTATCTCATAACACTTGAACAAAACTTCTTTCTAACTCTCTTTCCCACATTTTCTCTTCACAAACCATCTCCAAAATCCTTCTCCATTCTC
This sequence comes from Iris macrosiphon, assembly GCA_036927795.1. Classification (NCBI taxonomy): domain Eukaryota; kingdom Viridiplantae; phylum Streptophyta; class Magnoliopsida; order Asparagales; family Iridaceae; genus Iris; species Iris macrosiphon. The sequence goes on from JAYESA010000752.1 coordinate 93,110, forward strand.
CTCCACACCAACATCTTTCCACCCCTATCCAAGCTGGATCCGAATTCAATAACACTCCACCAATCCGGTCATAACTTCCTCCACACTTAGTTCCTCCCTCTCAAATTTCGTAAACTTCTTCTTCTCCCCGTCCTCAACACTTTCTCTTCACATACCTTCTATCAGAGGTGTCTAGGCTGAATTCAAATTTAATATATCCTCTTTTCAGGATACTCCACCACCTCCACAGTCCTCAAACCTCATCCAAGACCACCCTAACTCTCTCCCCTACCACCCTAACATCCTTCATAGTCACTATAGCACATATAACAAGCTATACAAGGCACACATGGAGCTACGACAAGGAGAGGTCCATTCTGGAACAGTTTCGGAGATGCTGCATTTCGAGGACTTTCCAACACAATTTATGAAAATGTTAGTGAATCAAAACCCTCCTCTTAAACCCCCCCTATATGTCCTAAACATCACACAATAGGCTTATTTTAGAAATTATCAACTTTTTATATAATCTTTGCATGCTAGACTATAAATCATCCATGACAATTTAGTTTAGAAACCATAAAATCTACCAACTCGTAATTATGGATAAAAATGTTGGTATTTTTGTCTTTGGACTAAAAAAAATAGTCCCACATTGGCTACACCACCAAGTGGGTATCTCAATATAATACTTTGTATGAGTTGAGGTGTGCACATGGAGTGTGGTGGGGTACATGAGTGTCATGTGGAGGTATTTTTCTAGGAGAAAAACGGATTAACTCCTCATGAAAGCATTTATGCTTTTTGTCATGCTCTTGGAATTATTTTCATAAGAGCTAAGCCCCAAAGGGACTTAGCAACTCAGACTCAAGGGCGCAAAGTGGTACTGTCACGCCCCAGTCCCAAAAATGTATGGAACTAGGCCACGTGGCATTGGCCAGCTGACACGTTACTAAGGCTTTTACCCAATTTAATGGACCCGAAGGAACGTGCTACGCTGTCCTAAAATACTACAAGTAAAATACAGGTAAAGTCTAATCTCATCCACAAAATATCAATGAATAGGGAAAATAAGTTATGAATATATATAATGCTAAGTCTGAATGTCATAGTACACAACTGGTGGGAACAAACCCACTACAAAAGATAATAATACTGAAATAAGATAGACTAGAGTATCGTTTATCAATATAAGTAACTCCAGCTCCAGGTGCTTTATAAGTTCAGGCAGACTCTGTGGGCAGCTCTTCTAGCTCCTCCTCGGTGGCATACCTAGTCTCATGTCCTGGTCCATACACCGTGGGGTAGAAGGCCTCCTCTAAATCTGGAAGGGAACCAGGTCCTCAGTGGGACATAACAAGATACATAAAAGCATGTCAGGTATATAAATACTGAATAAATAAATACAGGGTGTGCTAACCATCTAAGTGAATGCAATTAAAGACCTTATAGTACGCATGGAAAAGTGTAGGCTTGACATATGCTGACTTAATTCACCAATCGTGTTGACTGGCTAGTATATGTGTCATATGCCCCCAGACACATGGGTAGCTCTGCAATCGTCCATCTCTGAGGAGCATGGTACGAAGGTATAACATACAAGGAGGGGGGTGTCCCATACGTCTACTAGTTATCTTTCCCGCCTAATGTAACTAATGCCAAGTCGTAACTTTTCCTGAGTTTCCCTGATTTTATGCTAAGCCGTGATGCACGTCACACGCATCGGTAGCTAATCGAGTATGCAGCTCGTATCCCAAGATGTATTGCAATCTTGTTGCGTGTTCCCGTGTCAGGGTCTAGGAGGATATTAGGATACCCTCGCAGCTGTTGGAAAGTCTGCTAGAGTCTAAGTTATTTACACTACGTGTCAACGTACTTGTTGACGGTACCCGAGGCAATCTCAGATACACACGGTCATATGAAGTTCATGAGAAATAACATATAACAATATATTTGATTAAACAGTAAACTTGGCAAGGTATACTTGCCTACTTCTCTGAGCTGGGCGTGCCAAAGACATGTACTTGCAGTCAAGTCTGAGGGGTCCTGTGACCAGGGGTCACTGACTACGTGGTAGGGGTATTCTGTTCAGGACTTACAGGGTTCGTAAATATAATATTTAAATAAATGCGTACCTTAAATAGTATAGGATATATATATTTACTTATGTATAAATATAGGAGGCATAATATATATATATAGTAATATATACATTCATATAGTTACAGTATATAGGTAAAATAATACATATACTTATAATATTAGGAATATACATATATATACATATATGTATAATAGTACTATGATAATATATCAATGTTACATATATATATATATATATATATAAGTGTACATATATATATATATATATATAGAGAGAGAGAGAGAGAGTAAAAATTATAAGTACATATATATATATACATAAAAAAATATAAATATATGTACATAATTTATATAGTACATACATATATGTAATAATATATATATAATAAAAAATATAAAGCAATATATATATAAATATACTTATATACATATATAGCTTACATATATATATATATATATATATATATATATATATATATATATATATATATATATATATATATATATATATATATATATATATATATATATATATATATATATATAAAATATATTTACATTTATATAATACATATAGAATATATACATATATATAAATATATGTATATATAAATAAATACATATGTATATACATATAATATAATAGTATACTATTATATATTATAGTATATATAAATAAATATATGTATATATAAATAAATATATGTATATATAAATAAATACATATGTATATACATATAATATGTATATACATATGTATATAGATGCGGCGGTGGCCAGGGCGGGTGGTGGTTGGCTGGAAGGGAGCTGGGGGAGGGGCGAAGCCGGTGGCAGGGGTTCGGTGACGGTGGTGGCCGGAGGGAGGTGGTGTGGGGTTTGGGATAGGGGAGGGGGTCGGGTTTTATAGGGTTTAGGTCAATGGCAATTTGGTAAATAGTTTAAAAATGAGGGGTATTTAGGTAATTTTGGTTTATAGGATATTTTTCCAGATATTTTATGGTGGGACCCACTGCCAAATGGACGGTGTAGGTTCACCGGCCGATAGAAAGTTGACACCTCACACTGAAAATTTGTAGAAAAACTCCTGTAATTTTATAAATTGCACATAGGTCCTATTTTGGAAAATTGCGCAATTACGCAATTTGTCTGGGGAAAACACCTGATTCCTAAAAATGCTAAAATGTACAGAAATGAGGAGAATTGCTGTGTGAGGGCCCTAAGGGGGTGGGGGTGAGCCTGAGCAGGGGCTGGGCCTGGTTTTAGGGTGATACGGGTCACCGTATTAATTAATTAATAATTAATGCGCACGGTGTTTTCTATTTATTTAGAGGCAGGTAGGGCCATAATTTTAATACGGTATCAATATACTAAATATAGTATATTCAAAGTAGAATAATAATGTATTTTTGTTTGGGCAATACAGGTACCTGCTGGGCCTCTAATAGCTATTGGAATGGACAAAGGTACAGGCATGGTAATTAAATAGTAAATAAATACGAACGTTTGTAACGATATTTGCAGGACTAAAATGATACTCATGCCAGCCTATCTGGGAGTTGCACAAAGTGTAGGATAGTAGACTGGCATGTCTAGTAGGTGTATGTGAACTTGATTTGGGGAATACAGTCAGTGTAATGCTCTAATTAATTGTGTGATGGACATGTGTACAATCAATAGGATATGTAAGCAAAATAAATTAAAATATTGCAAAAATTCCTAAAATGCTGAAATCTGGTCGAGGGAGTTTACAACCTACCCTCCTTAGAATATTTCGTCCTCGAAATTAAAATAGACACATAAGAGAACTAAAGATTGATTTGAAATACTAGGACATACCCTGGTCTGGGAATAGATGGGGGAAACGCTGTCGAATATCCTCTTCTCATTCCCAGGTTGACTCGCCTGGTGCATGATGTCTCCATGCAATATGAACTAGAGGGATAGTCTGGCCTCGCAATACCTTCTCGCTTCGATCTAGGATTTCTACGGGCTCCTCCTGGTATGATAGACTCAGGCCGACAGTGATCTCTGAATGGTCCAGCACATGACTTGGATCTGGAATGTACCTCCTCAGCTGAGATACGTGGAAGACGTTATGCACTCCTTCCAAAGTCTGTGGTAAGGCTAGCTTGTAAGCAACTTCTCCGATGCGTTCCAACACATCGAAGGGTCTGATGTACCTCGGACTCAGTTTTCTTCTTCCTCCGAATCTGATAGTACCTCGGGTGGGTGAGATCTTCAAAAACATATGTTCTCCCACTTGGAACTCTAGAGGTCGTCGATGTATGTTGGCCCAGTGCTTCTGTCTGTCCTGTGCTGCTCGCAGGTGCCCTTGGATCTTCTTTACCTTCTCCACCGTACGAACGACCAATTCTGGTCCTAGGATCTGTCTCTCGCCTACATCGCTCCAGCATACTGGGGAACGATATTTCCTGCCATACAATGCTTCAAAGGGAGCCATTTGGATGCTCGCTTGATAGCTATTGTTGTAGAAAAATTCCATCAGGTGTAGATGATCTTTCCATGATCCACTGAAATCAAGCATACAGGCTCTCAGCATATCTTCCAAGGTCTGAATGGTTCGCTCTGACTGGCCATCTGTTTGCGGATGATACGAGGTGCTAAAGTTTAGGCGGGTATCAAGACTTTCTTGCATACTTCGCTAAAAGTAAGATGTAAATCTCGTATCCCTGTCAGACACTATGCTGACTGGTACTCCGTGTAGACGTACGATCTCCTTCATGTACATGTATGCCAAGACTTCTATAGATTGTCCGACTCTGAAAGGTAAGAAATGAGCAGCCTTGGTGAGTCGATCTACGATCACCTATACAACATTACGTCCACTGGGACTTCTTGGGAAGCCCGTAACGAAGTCCATCGTAATGTGTTCCCATTTCCACTCGGGTATTGGGAGGGGTTGAAGTCGACCGACAGATCTCTGATGTTCAGCCTTGACTTGCTGACACACCAGATATTTTGCCACAAAGCGTGCTATCTCTCTTTTCACTCCATGCCACCAGTAGTATTGTCGCAGATCTCTGTACATCTTTGTGCCTCCTGGATGGATAGAATAGGTTGAGCTGTGAGCTTCTGACATCAGCTCCTCACGAAGTTTTCCATTTGGAACATAAAGACGATCTCCACATCTTAAAGTTCCATCTTCGTGTATGCGACATCCTGTCTGGATTCCAGCCTCTGTTCTTTGTCGAAGTCTCTGGAATCTTGCATCTGTTGGCAGAGCAGCTTTGATTCTTTCGACCAATGTTGATTACAACTGGTAGTTTGACAATTGGCCGTCAATTCCTGGTATAATGACCTTTATACCCAACTGTTATAGATCTCTCAATAGATCTGGTTGGGTGATCATAAAGAATGCCGATGGTCTTCTGCTTAGAGCATCAGCTACTACATTTGCCTTCCCTGGATGGTATTGCAGATCAATCTCGAAGTCTGTCATCACTTCGAGCCAGCGTCTTTGTCTCAGGTTCAAGTCCTTCTGGGTGTAGACGTACTTCAGGCTCTTGTGATCTGTGAATATCTTCACTCGTTCGCCATATAGATAATGTCTCCAAAGCTTCAGGGCGAAGATGACTGCGGCAAGCTCCAAGTCGTGAGTGGGGTAGTTCTTCTCATGAGTCCTCAGTTGTCTTGAGGCATAAGCTACAACATTCCCATGTTGCATTAAGACACAACCTAATCCTTTTCCGGATGCATCGCTATATATTACGAATCCTCCAAATCCAGATGGTATAGTCAAGATGGGGGCTGTAGTCAGACGCTTTTTCAGATCCTTGAAAGCTATCTGACATTCCTCCGACCATATGAACTCCTGGTCCTTGCGGGTAAGACGGGTTATTGGCTTCGCGATTCTAGCAAAGTTCTCTACGAACCTCCGGTAATATCCGGCAAGTCCTAGAAAACTTCTCACCTCTGAGACGTTGGTCGGGGTTGGCCACGTCTCTACAGATGAGATCTTTGCTGGGTCCACCGAGATGCCTTCTTCTGTGATCACGTGCCCAAGAAAAGCGACACAATCAAGGAAGAACTCGCACTTGATCAGCTTAGCATAAAGGCTTTCACGTCTCAGCGTCTCTAGCACTAGTCTCAAGTGCTCTTCATGTTCCTCGTGGCTCTTCGAATACACCAAGATGTCGTCGATGAAGACTACCACGAACTGGTCCAGATATTGGTGGAAGACTCTGTTCATCAGGTTCATAAATACGGCAGGTGCATTAGTCAGTCCAAAAGGCATCACCAGGAACTCGTAATGACCATAACGAGTCCTAAATGCTGTCTTTGAAATGTCTTCTCTCCGTACTTTGACCTGATGATAGTCAGATCTCAAGTCTAGTTTTGAGAATACCACAGCTCCTGTTAGTTGATCGAACATATCGTCAATCCTCGACAAGGGATACTTGTTTTTGATTGTCAAAGCATTAAGGGCTCTGTAATCAATACACATCCGATATGTTCCGTCCTTCTTTGGTACAAACAACACTGGTGCTCCCCAGGGTGATGCACTAGGACGAACAAATTCCTTGATCTGAAGTTCTTCTAGTTGCAGTTTTAGCTCGTCAAGCTCCTTCTTTGCCAACCGGTACACATTTGAGGATACTGGTGCAGCTCCGGGTATCAACTCAATAGTGAACTCTACTTCTCTGTCAGGCGGTAGGCCTGACAGCTCCTCCGAAAATACATCTTCGAATTATGCTACAATTGTCGGGGGTGCTATCTTCATTGCCATGTAAGCTCTAGGAGTCTGGCCTACTCCTTGCTCGATGGTGCCTCATAAGTATTCGATCTCCGGGTGACCTGGTGGTCTAAAGATGACGCTTCCCTTCCCGCAGTCTAGTATGGCATTTTACTGGATTAACCAGTCCATGCCTAAGACAACATCGAAGTTTGGCATGGGGAGTACCAAAAATCGTGCTCTTAGCTCTCTACTACAAATGACTACCAAGCATGTTTCAATAATGCTGATAACCGGCACGATGCCTCCTCCGGTAAGTATTTTCCAGCATTTAGGCAGTGGGGAAGTGGCTAGTTTGTGCATGGCTACGAAACTACTAGATATGAAAGACAGTGTAGCGCCAGAATCAAATAACGCGGTTGCAGGTAACGATGCAACTAAAATGGTACCTGTGATGGTGTCACCTTTCGGCTCTTCTGCAACTGCAGCTAATGCAAAGGCTTGCCCGTGCCTTTGCCCTCCAGATTATTGTCTGGCCTTGTTGAATTGGTTCTCCTGAGTGGTCAGGGGAGGTCCCCTCTGATATCCTCCAGATGTTGAGGGATATTGACCTCCGGTTGAAGTTTGCATCTTCTGGGCTGGTGCTGCATCTTTGCGTTGTGGGCAGTCTCTAGCCATATGTTGGCTAGCTCCACATACTAAGTATAGCCCATTCTTCTTTCTGCAGTCTCGGACATAATGCCTCTTCTTGCCACAATAGTGACAAGTTGGAAGTTCCTTCTTCTGATAGGGTCCCGTCGTCTGCTGGGTCTGATTTCCCGGACGACGGATTGGTCCTCCTGTTCCGGGCTGGTTCCTGGCTGGTGTGGTTGGATTTGAGCGCCTTGCTCCTCGGCCAATGGCTTCTTGAACTCTTACCTCTGAGAGTAATTCCTCGTACGAGATCCTCGACTGTGTCGTAGTATACCTTTGGAGCTCGGAGGTAAGGCCGTGATGGAATCTCATGGCCTTTTCCAGCTCGTTTGGTATCAGGATGGCACCGAATCGACTCAGTCGACTGAACTCTGCATCATAGGCGTCGACGGTCATGTTCTCTTGCTCCAGGTGCAGGAACTGGGAGTACAGGGCATTCGGACTGTGGCAGGGAAGTACTTTGCATTGAAGTACTCCAGGAATTATTTCCAAGTCAGATTTTTGCCGACGCTACGCTCTATAGAATCCCACCAGTGATGGGCGTTGCCTAAGAGTTGGGCCCTCACGGCGGTCATCCACAAGTCAGGGGAAAGTTGTGAACCTTCCAGCAGCATTTCTGTGTTGGAGACCCAGTCCGAGATCTCCTCTGGGGTTTCGCTGCCTTTAAAGGTTCTCGGGCCCATCTGGCGGAAGCCTCGGACAGTGCCAACTGGCTGGACAGGTCCTGGTGCCGGGGCAGTTGTTCTCTCCAGAGCCGTCATCAAGCTCTGTCTCAAGGCTTCAGTTTGTTGCTACTGAGCCTACAACATGGCTTGGAGGAACTGGAACATTTGAGATTGGCCCTTAAGTTGTGGCATCAGGGCAGGAAGGGCTGGAGGTGGAGGCAAAGGTGTCTCCGCCTGCGGTGTTGGGTCCTGGGAAGTTTGCCCACCTTGCTGGGCTGGTGTTGTCTCCTGGGTAGGATTCTGGTGGATGTACGGGGTCGTCGGGTAGACCAGCATCCTTCTTGGGGATTGGTCTCTCGGGGTAGTCGGGGTTCCTTGGATATCTAACGAGGGGTCTGTTGCTTGGTCAGCCCCATCAATCGATTGTCCACTGGGTATGTCCATATTTCTGAAGAAGATAGATAAATTAGAAAAGCACGAAGGAAATAATAAAATAATCAAGCAGGATGCAAAATTTAAGGATGCAGTTAGGGTGGATGAGACCTAGTGTTCCTATCCTAGTGCAGGCTTGCTGGGCATGTCATCATACCACTAGCAATAACTGACCTGCATGGGCCACCACTAAAACCATGTCACGCCCCAGTCCCAAAAATATATGGAACTAGGCCACATGGCATTGGCCAGCTGACACGTCACTAAGGGTTTTACCCAATTTAATGGACCCAAAGGAACGTGCTACGCTGTCCTAAAATACTACAAGTAAAATACAGGTAAAGTCTAATCTCATCCACAAAATATCAATGAATAGGGGAAATAAGTGCTGAATATATATAATGCTAAGTCTGAATGTCATAGTACACAATTGGTGGGAACAAACCCACTACAAAAGATAATAATACTGAAATAAGATAGACTAGAGTATCGTCTATCAATATAAGTAACTCCAGCTCTAGGTGCTTTATAAGTTCAGGCAGACTCTGTGGGCAGCTCTTCTAGCTCCTCCTCGGTGGCATACCTAGTCTCCTGTCCTAGTCCATACACCGTGGGGTAGAAGGCCTCCTCTAAATCTGGAAGGGAACCAGGTCCTCAGTGGGACATAACAAGATACATAAAAGCATGCCAGGTATATAAATACTGAATAAATAAATACAGGGTGTGCTAACCATCTAAGTGAATGTAATTAAAGACCTTATAGTACGCATGGGAAAGTGTATGCTTGACATATGCTGACTTAATTCACCAATCGTGTGGACTGGCTAGTATATGTGTCATATGCCCCCAGACACATGGGTAGCTCTGCAATCGTCCATCTCCGAGGAACATGGTACGAAGGTATAACATACAAGGAGGGGGGTATCCCATACGTCTACTAGTTATCTTTTCCGCCCAATGTAACTAATGCCAAGTCATAACTTTTCCTGAGTTTTCCTGATTTCATGCTAAGTCGTGATGCACGTCACACGCATCGGTAGCTAATCGAGTACGCAGCTCGCATCCCAAGATGTATTGCAACCTTGTGCGTGTTCCCGTGTCATGGTCTAGGAGGATATTAGGATACCTTCGCAGCTGTGGGAAAGTCTGCTAGAGTCTAAGTTATTTACACTACGTGTCAACGTACATGTTGACGGTACCCGAGGCAATCTCAGATACACACAGTCATATGAAGTTAATGAGAAATAACATATAACAATATATTTAATTAAACAGTAAACTTGGCAAGGTATACTTGCCTACTTCTCTGAGCTGGGCGTGCTAAAGACCTGTACTTGCAGTCAAGTCTGAGGGGTCCTGTGACCAGGGGTCACTGACTGCGTGGTAGGGGTATTCTGTTCAGGACATACATGGTTCGTAAATATAATATTTAAATAAATGCGTACCTTAAATAGTATAGGATATATATATTTACTTATGTATAAATATAGGAGGCATAATATATATATAGTAATATATACATTCATATGGTTACAGTATATAGGTAAAATAATACATATACTTATAATATTAGGAATATACATATATATACATATATGTATAATAGTACTATGATAATATATAAATGTTACATATATATATTATAAGTGTACATATATATATATATATATATATATATATATATATATATATATATATATATATATATATATATATATATATATATATATAGTAATAATTATAAGTACATATATATATACATAAAAAAAATATAAATATATGTACATAATTTATATAGTACATACATATATGTAATAATACATATATAATAAAAAATATAAAGCAATATATATATATAAATATACTTATATACATATATAGCTTACATATATATATATATATATATATATATATATAATACAATATATATATTAATATATATATATATATATACATATATACTATACATAAAAATATAAAGACATAAATATATATTTAATATAAATAATCTGAATAAAATATATATATATATATATATATAATATATTTACATTTATATAATACATATAGAATATAT